>BLKR01001388.1:0-62500 GCA_011170035.1 Teleogryllus occipitalis
TTATAGCATGTAACCTCCATCGGTTTTCTGTCGTTCTAATACCTGAGACTTACATGTAGAGGGTATATTTACTTATAGTTGCTTCTTTTGCATGGAGGGAGTACTAAACGAGCAGATCCTCACTTGTTTGTTTTGAATGACGTTTATGGCAAGTAACCTCCCATGTTTTTATGTCATTCTGTTGCTAGATGATTCTTACAGAGCGTTCCCGTTTCTTTCGTATCATTTTATGGCATGTAACCTCCATCGCTCTTCTGTAGTTCTAATATCTGAGACTTATATGTAGAGGGAATACTTACTGACAGTCTTTAATTGTTTCTTTCGCATGGAGGGAGTATTAAGCGAGCAGATAGATCTTCACTTGAAATAGAAATGTTTGTTTTGAATGACGTTTTATGGCATGTAACCTCCATCGCTTTTCTGTCGTTCTAATTAATGTCTGAGACCTATAATTAACGTAATTTTAACTTATTATTAACTAAATTTTATGATTAATAAATAAAAATACAATTTCATATGTAAATTACAAATTAAGTTATTTTACCGTATAATAATATGCCTGTTGCGATTTATAAGTCATAAAACAACATTAATCATTTTAGCAAATCTGCATGTTTGAAGGTCACTACGTACGATTAAATAAGCCGCGTGGGCACTTACGCGTTTCATTGCGAGGTTGGCAGTGCCGAAAGTCCGCCAGGTTGAGTTTTTAGGGTATTTTCTTACGTGGAAACATTTATATTGACAACCGAACGAGTCTCGGCCGGTCACCGGCGACTGGGAGGCCCCACCCGACTGCGAAGGACCGTCGAGGGCGTGGTCTCGAGAGGAGAGACGAACGAGCGCTGTCGGATAAAAATCGCAGAGAATGCAGACTTCTCGTTTACCGTAACGCTTAACGTCATTTTCTTAAAGATGGCGCCAAATTTTTCACTGAAAATTGCTATTTAGGACAAGATTTTAGCCTTCTTTAATATTCTTAAAATTATATTTCGGTTCTACTCTTTGGAAACCGAAGAGTTGCGAAAATTTCAAAGAAATGTACTTTGGGCGGCGATAGATGGCAGCAGGCAAAAAGGAAAGGCAAGACTGTACAGTACCAGTCCACACCAAGGAAATAAGGAAACGTTACTAGGAGAAAGTGTGTGCCATTCTAGTTTCAATTTAAGTTTGCAACAAAAAAATAGCTACTACCGTAGATTTTGCCAACATTAAAAGCAATTCATGTAATGCTAGCGATTTGCCTTTGCGGTTTGCTGTTTTTTGTAAATCTACATTTAACCACTTTGTGCTAGGTGTTTTTAATTTTCATTTATTATTATTTTCCAATTGTTTTTCATCAGTAATCATAGTGAAGTTAGTTGTAATAGTTTTAGTAGTAAAAGTTACCGAGTTACCAATTTTATTATAGCCATTATTAATTTTCCTGAATACTATTTATTAATAATTAGAAAATAATGGATAGCCCAACTATAAGTGTGCCTGTACATAGTATTTCGCCGTTAAGGATAATGCACTTTGTTTCCTTCAAAAGTGCATTATGTGGAGTGTGAAAAAGTGTAAATTTATTTTGTGGAACATGGAAGGACTGAGTGAAAGAAGGAGTCCATGTCACACACACTTGTTTGATAACAGGAGTGGCAAAAGTATTACATGTAAGATTAATGTGTTTTTTTCTAAATCTTATCTTTTAAAACTGACAAGTGTAATTTTTCTTAATTAATACTTAAAGATAATCAACAACTACACTCAATACTATTTTAATTGTTAGTAGTCATGTATTAATAGTAATAAATCCAATTTTCTTTTTTCAAGTTATTGGGTGTGATGTTTGTTGAAACAATTATCAACAAACACCAAATACAAGAAGCCCTGACCACACCCAAACAGAACTGCAAGGACAATTTCCTCTGAATGGAGGTGACAGTGAAATAACTTTTGTTCATTAGGGGCAAGTTTAATTTTTGCTCAGATTTGAAGAGGGTGCCAGGATTAACGTGGTGCTATGAACAGTGAGAATTTTGAAAGGCAATTGCATTATTAATTTTCATTATGGTCAATGTAATAAACTCATTCATAAATCAATATCTATATTGCTTTTACAAATTTCCAAAGATGGATCCAAGCTCAGTTAATTCCTGGCTTTAAATATTTGGTGCCTTGAATAATCATAATTGACAATGTTTCATTTGTTGTAGATGGAATAAATCATTTCATCAAGATGGAAAAGAATGATTTGATGGTAAGTAACCGTTAAAGATTAAAGGTTTAATTTGAAATATAAATTATTTTAACAATAAATTTTTTTATGGAGGTGGTTACAACAAAGCATGGTGCCACCAAATAATGCTACTGTTGTTCTCTTGAGGCAACTATGCACATTTAAGTAGTCAATTAAAAACGTTTGCTCTCATATACAATTTGCATTTTCAAAATGTTGAATGAAGAAAGTATGTTTGAGATGAATGTTTTCTTTTTTCTAGATATGTTGTTGACAAACCTTTAGAAGATAAAGTGCATCAAGTATTTTACCATCGTCCATACCACTGTTTTTTCAGTGCCAAAGAACAAGTATTGTCTGAGACAAAATGTTAGTTTCAAGGTCAGGCAGTGGCACTGAAAGAATTAAACAGGTTTGGGAGTAAGCATTATATCAGGTGTGCCTAACATTTCTAAGAGAATATTATAACTTATCAGTAGCAACATTTACATCTTCTTAATATTGATATAAGGTTGTTATATGATTATTATTACAGTTACAAACACGAACAAAAATAATAATATGTTTTAAAATTAACTGCTATATATTAAATTATTTTTATTATTTATACATTATTATTATTATTGGTTATTTTCACATCTGAATGCAGGTATTTTAAAACAATAATTTTTTGTATTTCATTGCTTTTCTTTGTGTAGCCCATATTGCTTATTATTATATTTATTATTTTCAATATTTATCTCAGTAATTTTAATGTGATATGGAATTCAATATCATCTAATTTTCCTTTTTGACACGTATCCTTGTAGGTGACTATTAAAGTGGAACTATTATGTATAGCACCCGGAAAGAATAACGAAAGAAATCCAAAATGTTCCACAATTTGATGACATCATAATAAATTTGGAGGACATTTTGGGAGAAGAGAATGACAATGACAGTAAGGGTTAATAGATATGATATTCATTACAACAATGTTTCTTATGTTTCAAAAAGTTTTATTGTGACAGTAATTCATCATTTATTAACAAAAACATGGAATTAACTATTTATTTATATTATGCATTTATAGAAGGATGTACTATATGCGTTGCATCTGAACTGTCATGCTCAATCTATTTGAAAAAATGTTAACCGTGATGCATAACCTGGTATGGTTTCAGGTAAGGCATTAATGGTAAAGGTAACCTTATGGTTAATGGCTAATGTATTGCATGAAAAACTTGTACAATTGATAAAATAATAATAACTTTTTGTTCCCCAGCATTTGAAATGTGTCTAGACTACCACCTCTTAATCTTTTATTGAAGCAAGTTTAGTTGACACAATTTTACATGATAATGTTTTTCTTTAATCAATAGAAATTATTGATTTTGTAATATCCTAAACATAGTTTATCTCCAGTCATTTGTTTTAACCCTTCAGAAGAATAATTTTCCATACAGAGAGGATCATACTATAAATTCAATTTACTTCATCACCATTGTTATTATTCCAAATCATTTTTAGTTTTCACACAAGAACTTGTCTCACATATTTAAATATATGTATGTAAATGGTCTTTTTAATTTTGTCTCAGTGTTTTGTGGCCCATTGTAAATAGGGCACCACGTTTCTCTCCTTGAATCCCATACACATTTTGAATTTCTTTAACACAATACACTAATTTTAATGCTGAAAATGTCTTACCTTGAATTTTTTCACAATTCCTATAAGCACAAGTGTGTGTATTGGTGTAAAAAGTATATTAATCTTGTACTGCTTGGCTGCCTATTGGGAATTATTTGGCATGCATTTGTTATGCAAACTGGTGTTAGAAATAATTTTTATTTGAATTATTTAACAAGTAAATGAGAGGGTTAACTGGCGTGATTACTGCATGTTTAGGTAGTAGTTTATAGTAATGTAGTTATAATAACAGAAGAAAATTCAATATTATTGTGCAACTATATATTTATTGTGTCAATTTATATTTATTGTGATAGTCCTGTTTCAATAAATAACTTAAAAATCAAAAAGTTCTATTTATTACCATAAATATCCCAATCTTTTGTATCATAACCCATTGAAATGGAGAAGTAATATGTAAAAAGAGGAAGGTAACAACGGTCAAGTTATTAAGACTTAGTTTACATAAATGATGATTTACTAATTTTTTTTTAAAAATTTACTTTTAAAAGGTAATGAAAATTAAACAGTTAAATAAAATGGATGCATTTGCATTAATTTTGACGTCACTGGACTGTTAGAAACAATTCAATAGGTCACTTAAAAATTACGATATATACAAAATTAACTAAGTTAAATAATTGTGATATTTATTTATGTTCATTCATTTGTTCAATCATTAAGAGTTGAAACCATTAAGAAATTGAAAATTATTTAAGGAAGGAAGGTTCACCCGGGAGGGTATTTTTTGTTAGAAATGTTTATTTAATAAGATACTTATTTACTATTAGAAATTGATAATACTACCATCTCAAAAGCATTATTAACAGAAATTTGACCACATAACAAGGGTGTATTTTTCATTTGCACTTCACACTTTTTAACGTCTATTTTGCTTGCACTTATTAATAATGGTAACTCTTAATTAACTTAATAATTGTTCAAAGAGTTAATATTCATTTGTAGGTGAACATCTCTTTTTAATTCTAATGAAAAATGAGACATACACTATTGTACAGTGAACGATCAACCGCGCTAGGAGTGTGGATGACCAAAAATAAAACAAAAGTATTGAGTTGTTCGGAGTAATAGTTCCACAATTTGGCTATTCTGACAGGAAATAGTTAACGCTGCCGTATTGCGAATCTAGTGCGGCCTGGATTATATTAAAGGTTTTAGTTGTGGCCCTTGAGTTCTTGCAAGTTGAACACCCCTGTTTTAATGTACTTTCGGCTGATGGCCACCATGATCATTAAGATACTGTTTATAGAGTCCTAAATGGCATTGATCAAGGATATGAACGCGCGTCGTCATTGGCGAAAAACGGCAAGGGAAGTTCCTTCTTTCTACTACTCACGCAACTTTTCTTGAACGATGGATTGAAGAAATGCGGGCGGAGTGGGGGTATTAGTTACAAAGTCGGCCATCAGAGTATTTACAGTAATACCAACCTCTGGAAAATCAAAGTCAAACCTACTACGTTTGCGGCTAGGCCATCGCTCGGGGTAGGCAACAGCAGGGACACTAGATAGGAGTTTTAGGTGTCTCCCTTGAAGGACCTGGACCTACCTTACCCATTTTATTAGATAATGGTAATAAAACTGAACAGAAGTCCTCGACTATGAAAGCAACACTATGAACTTTGACTGGCTTCTGTTTCGCGCCAACGAAGTTTATTTAATGCTTGGAATGTTGTCATCAGTGCTCGAAGCTTTCGCCTTCAACTGGTTATTCCTCAAGGGAGGGGGAAGCATTGGTCATCGTTCAAGAAAAGTTGCGCGAGTAGTACATGTGTTTCACTGTCTCCGATTAGCTGCCAACGTTTTCATACTCCCCCCCCCCATGTCTCCCACGCCGAAATTGCGTCTGAGAAAATGTCTTTGGGAGATAGTGTTAACATTTTTACAGTTTTCTGAAATATTTATTCCGTTACGCAATCCGTCAACAGTGACAAAATACAATGTTTGACAATTCAAGCCATAGAGGTATGGAAAAGATTACTTTCATTATAACACCAAAGTTGAAGAAAGTCGTTTGCCGTACAAAAATGTCGGCAGTACTTAGAGGCGAGATTTTAGGTGCTTCAGGCTGAGGACGAATGACAAGCGAAAGGTAGAAAAGTTGGTCGCGTATTGCCGGAAACTCGTAGTGCTTTACTGTATATACTGTGTGTGGCGGCATTTGGAGTGGGTGGTCCGGAGTCTGACGCGCAGATCGTGTAAAGCTGAAGGCCGCGAGCGCCCCGGGTAACTCCAGGCCCTGCAGGCACCAGGGGCGCTCGGGGAAGTCCAGAAGGCTATCTGGCGAGATTGCCCTGTGGAGATAACACAGTTATTTGGGATCTAAGATAAAGACGAATAGTCGCGAGGCGGCGCACAGCCTGTGGCGGTGGGGGCGGAATACAGGGCGGCGGCCTCTTCGCCACGGCAACGCGCGATCAGGCCACTTTGACCACCTTTTTTTCTCTCCCATGCTATGGTAGTCATCGAAACTCGTTTGTCTTTCAATACATTCAGTAAGTTCACAGTAAATGTATTACACAATACATGTGAGTATTTAGTATTGTCCGCATACGTTTTCTTGGTGTTACAAATCAAACGTAAATTTATCACGGTCGCCAGCTGAATGAACAGCAATAAAAGGAATTATGACCATGTAAGGTTCCAATGGATTTGAGCGGAATTAACAAAAAAATTCTTAGGAGTCAGACTTCGTAAAGGTGCTTTTTTTCAAAAGGAAAAGGCACAAGGTTCAATAATTCCCAACTGAGTTTCAACTAAGGAGTCTACGGTATAGAGACACAATCCAACTTCACTTATAACAACCATTTATTACACAGGTAATTTACAAATAAATAAAATTCCTCTTTGATGCGTGACAATGCTGTAAGAGAAATGAAACAGAATTACTAGAGTTAAACAATCAAAGCGTAAATTTGGAAAAGACTTGGAAGGCCACTTTGCCTTTAAATACATAAATTTAAGCAGATTTACAACGTCAAAAGCCAGAATTTGCTAATAGCCTATTTTAGGGCGACAAATGGCTGACGTACAATTACAATATGACAAAGGCTTCACATTTAGAAGCCTTTCATTACAAAAACAAACAAAGTGAGTGCTATGCTGCAAAGAAATGGTTTACACTTTAAAACAACATAACCTTAACGATGTAAAAAACAACCTGAATTAGCGTCTTGTTATTGCTTCAACTTTTACGTGGTTGATGGAATTGCATTCATTACATGATATATCGCCTTATCATTACACATAATTATAGTGCAACCTCTTCCTGTAAAGCCGTTTGAACACTAGTGCCAACTGCGGCTTGATACCCGAGAGAATTTGTGTAGCCGCTCACGGGGCCAAAGAACAGAGGTTTACAGTAGGCCACGACTTGACTGCCGTACGGGCCCTTCCTCCGTCTCGTAAGTGCTCCAGAGGTCCAATGCGCTTGTGTCGTCTTACTCAAGATCTGGAGCCATGTGCTGCAACATTTAATCAAACAATTAGAAAATATGCAGACTTCGTAACATGTGAGACTGCGCCGCCATTACGCCCTACGCAGCTCTGTGAGGAAAACGCCGCTGCTTAGGCTCGATGCGAGTTCCTGCACCGTAAACATACATAAACATTTGTGTTTTCACACATAAACAATTTGTGCTTTCGCACCGTAACCATACATAAGAAGAAAATGACACTATAAAAAGGCGATATTAACTTACAACAAACATACATCTTAACATAGCATAAATTAATCAATCCAATTCCATCACAGTGTGGCACAAAGCTACTCCAAAAATTTATATTTCAATGAGAACGCTGAAATAAAAGACACAAAAACATATCGGCAACGGTCGAGGCCCACCCGTCTCAGGCAAGAAGTTGTAGCTAATTACATATCTGAGGCGAATGGCTTATTTAAGCCATTCCAAAAATTAATCAAACATACAAAGGAAAACATAGTTAAACATCGGCAAAAAAATGCCGAGGCACACCTGTCCCTGTCAAGAAGTTGTAGCTAATTACATATCTGAGGCGAGTGGCAAGAAATGCCGGGCAGAGAGCCCCAGAGAGCCTCAGTAAAGTGGTGGCTGTTGCCACCGGACGTCACTGGAGCGTGACGCAGTACCAATCGATAAACGAAGCAGTTATATGCTCATTGCCTTTGCAAAGAATAGCCTATGGCGCCTTATTACGCAAAATGCAAAACATGTACACCCAGCAGGTTGCATATACACAGGCGATCGTAGCTAGTGCACCTACTGCTCAGTGCACTCTAGCGTTCGCTAGTGGAAACTTATCATGTACAAAGAAATTTTTATTTTGCCTAAAAAATGGCTTTTCCAACCTTTTCAAAAGAAAACAAAGGTACCAATCAATATCACAAATGTTCTAAACTTGGGATTTTGTCAGTGGAAGCCATTTTCTATGGCTGGTTTCCTTACAATGAGCATAAACCTGTTTTTAAAAGTTAAGAATTTGTCATTAATTACTAATTTTGACTGTTCACCAAATAATTGCTTTTTACAACTGATAGTACCATCCAATAACATTTTTTACACTTTTCTATGGCCATAGAATTACAGGTTGAGGCTTTTAGCCACCAGATCTTAATTTATAAGTACTTAAAAAATAAATTACATTCAGTACTTAAATTTAAATACTAAGCCCTATGTATAAATTTTACAATGTTTGGTTCTTCGAATGATGGATGGGCTGGCTTCTCGACTAAATCTGGATGAAGTACAGTTTTTAAATTTAACACTTTGAGCCCTCGTTTGGCAAGCTGCAAGAAGAGTGGGGGTAGGGAGTGATTATTTCGTCGACTGGACTATTGCATCAAATCTGTAGTAGCTCATTTTTCGATGCAAACTAGTTATTACATGGGAGCGAATATTTCTAATATGGGACTGGGACAATGGGACATTTTCTACTCCCACTATCTTCGTCAACATACTAGCTTTATTAAGATAGCCGGCTTTCGACGGCTTTTCCGTCATCGTCAGTCTATAAGATACAGAAAGATATAACAAAATTATAAATAAATACACAATAAGATAGAAAATTAAATTACAATTAATGGATAAATCAAAATTAACATAAAAAACACAAAAGGATAATCGATATACGATTGCAAAAGATAAGGAACATATAGCAGATAAAATTGCAAAAATGAATTGCGACGGGAGGGGGGGTTAATACAGATAATACCAGTTCAAATTTAAGATTATAAATATATGTGAAGAGATATATATATCTAATATCAAATGTTATTACAAATATCTTATCTATCTTAATATAGCTAGTAATATAGCTGGGACATAGCTAGTATGTTGACGAAGATGATTTTCTACTCCCATTCTGTTACACCAATTCTGTCATTTGATGGCTGCAACCCGTTGCGTAATGATACTCATTACGATACATATTTCATTAAGATACAGATTCTAGTAAATGTTTTGTTCGGTTGTGTACATTAAGTTTGCGTTTAATGCTATACTATGTTTATCAGTTTTAATTTCTTTTATTATAAGTAAATTTTATGTGGAATATTATATATAAAAGAAAGTCGAGTTAGTTACACTATTTATAACTCGAGAACGGCTGTATTGATTTGGCTGAAAATTGGTGAGCAGGAAGCTTAGAGCCAGGAGACGGACATAGGATACTGTTTATCCCGTTCGACAGCGTTCCTGTGTGAGAACGCACGTTTTCGCACGTTTTCGCGAGATTTCGCATGTTTTCGCGTGAAGGTACTTAACTGAAGAGTGCAACCTATGCACCAAAATACAGGAACAATAATGAATGATTAATCTACCTAATTTTTTTTATTTGTATTTTCTAATAAACAATTTAACTTAATAAATTCCAAAATCAGCTTATTTATTGCCTTTAACAGCCGGTCCCTATGTTTACAGCTTTGTATTTCTCTCTTACACAAAAATCAATTCCAAAAAAAAAAAGCGCTCTGCTACGTAATAGACTTTTTAATTATCTATCTCATATCAGAACGTTTTTTTTTTGAAATTCTTCTTTGAGAGAAAAACACAAATCTGCAATTGCTTTATTATCACGAGTGCAACAAGGATACTACAGTTTCTCACAGTGAGTGCGACGCGAGAAAAAGATGGGACCGGCTGTTAAGGCGGAACAGAGTTCGCCGGGTCAGCTAGTTTAAAATAAATTGGATCGTAATTTCACTTTGATCCTATTTGATTAGCACAGTGGTAGTGGTAGAGGGAACATTTGACAGACGTTCAGATCAGAACACAAGTTATTGTGTATTATATGTTGCTGCCGTGTGTTTGTCCTTTAAAACCGGCCGATGTCTAGTGAATTAGAGGAGCAGTTCGCACCTCCAGAAATAAGGGAAAAAGCGAAAATGTTGACCACGGTATTATTGCCGCAACTTTTGTATTCTCTCGCAGGCGGACTGGTAAACCAAAGCCACCTGCGGCAGGTAGGGTAGCTGTCCGCTAGGTGGCCTTGGCTGAATCCTGCATGTCAACTGCCACGAAACGATTCAATGTAAATGTTTAACTTATAAAAGTCGTAGAAAAAGTACTGTATGAAACTCGATGTAATGGGTATTAATATACTCGAGTGAAGTTTACGATGCTCGCTTGTATCGTAACATTCCCTGTATTAATACCCATCATTACATCATCGTTTAATAATGTATTATTATCAGCATGGAATGAGGGTAGGTATTTCAGGGCTCAAGAAACCTTGCACGTATAATTTAGTAAGGCGAGACAGTAATTAATGATATAACCGCACATGCTTTCTCGCATTGTTTCTTGACTTTTGCATTTTTGAAAATTCCAGGAAGTTTAATGAAACAGACGTCCGTGACTTCACGAATCGTAGCTAAGCAGTTTAGATATTGACCTCCCTTTTCTTAATTTATGAAAACTTTTCAATTGATGCATATGATTGAAAAATACGTGCAGGTGACCTTCAAATAAGAGATCACTATATTCATACTATGTATTATATAGTTTAGTTTTTACATTCCCGCCTTGCTACGTACGTATCAAAGAGAAATTATTCCAATGGTGCTTCGGAAATCAGCGATTTTTCGTTGCACTTCTTGTCTGCCCTGGTAACGAAAAAGTGAATATCGTTCATGTGGTAAATGGCTTCCTCTAACACGTGTAATCAGTGTTCAGTTAATGCTGGTCCCATTTTCGGTATTTTCGAAAATTACAAAAAATTGACGTTGCAAAGATAAATATTGATAATAGATTTTCCTTAATGACATTTAAAAAAAATACATTTTTAAAAATATTATTAACAATAACAATATTAAAAATAATTTATTAGTTAATGTATTCCTAACTTGTATGTATAGTTGAAACCTATTACATTCTTTATTTTATTCTTTACACAAAAAGTGTAGGGAATCATTTTCATTTGTTCGAATAAACTGACATTGTTCAAGTCCTTTTGTTCCTTCCTGATGTATTAAGAATAGCTTGTCTTTTGGATATATCTTTGTGGATATACAGGAAAGACAGGCGTTCTGAACAGGATCAATATTGACCACCAGGGGATCAATAATATTTTGAAGCGGGGCCAAATTATCAACGTGTCAATTTCCAAGAATGCGCCAACCACGGATTGGAATAATGAAGATGAAGATCCCACTCATTACAAAAAATTGCATAAACAAACCTTCAAAATACCAAGTAAAAAATAGTACATTCACTCATCTTATGGAATTTCACATCGCTTCACATTAATGAAATGGAAGTACAGTGCAATTATAATTTGTTGTTGTTTTGTTTCTGAAAACTTGTTTATATTTGTAAAATTAATACAGATAATGTTACGACAAATAATAAAATAAAAGTAAAAACAATTGTTTTTCAAAAACTTTTGTCTAATTGTTACCTTTAAAAAGTTCATGTGCCATTACAAGTGTTATGATAATGTTGTATGCTATATTTTGTAGAGAAAAATGTAAGAGGGCAATGAAACAATGCATTCTTTTAAAAGGGGGTGAAGCAACAAAAAATTTGAATTCCTGGTCTCTTTACCTATTTTCAGTATGAATATTAAAAATAACATTCACATTCTATTCGTAAAAAACTTGATGTAATAATT
This sequence comes from Teleogryllus occipitalis, assembly GCA_011170035.1. Classification (NCBI taxonomy): domain Eukaryota; kingdom Metazoa; phylum Arthropoda; class Insecta; order Orthoptera; family Gryllidae; genus Teleogryllus; species Teleogryllus occipitalis. The sequence continues at coordinate 11,998 of BLKR01001388.1, forward strand.
TTATACTGCTACTTCCTAAACTATTGGCAGAAGCATATCTATGGTATGGCAGACATGGCACCACTCATAAGGGGCACTGTTTATAGTATACCTGCTGAAACAAATGACAACAACTCTAATTTGAAGTAACCTGCCAGTTGCAAATTCTATGCTTGCCATGGGCACCTGAATGCCTAGATATGTCTCTGATCATAGATGATATCTGTCTTTTGTTGAGGAGGATGTGATGGAATAAAAAGATTTCTACCAGAATAACAATCTTTCTAGAATCAATTTTATTTTTATTTTTCCTTTATTGTGCGTTACAGTTACAACTAGAGCAATAACTGTTATATCTATTTCTTTTTCCTAGATAAATTGTAATAATGGATGAAAGGTATTTAAAAAATTATCAACTTCTTCAATAAGTGATAATATGATTGTCCATGTATCTCTTGTAAAATAATAATTTTAATATACATTCTGCCAAATTTCTCATTGTCAATGGAAAGAAAGAGGTGAGTTGAGGGAGCCACCTATGAGTATCCGAGTAGTTAATTTATAAGTTATATTATCAAATTTGAATTCCATGTTATTTAAAAGAATACATCAGTGTGTATGTTGTTTATTTTTTTGTTTCAGTAAGCAACGTTTTTTCATGTTTATTTTGCCATAATTGTCAAATCTGGAAGTAATAATTTTATATGGTTATCATGGTATTTACCACGATTTGTTATTTCCAGGTGAACTTTCATTTACCAAGTTTATTCTAATTGTAGTACCTTGTACTGACTAAGTCTTTTTAATAAATTGCAGATCATTATTGAAAATTTTATTTACATTTTAAAAAGTCAACTTTTTTCTTCATATATTGGTTATAAATGTTAATGTTATTATTGTATCATATTTTATAATTTATCTTAATAAAAGGCCCTTCATGGATTATTGTATTGTTTTAATGTTGTATTACATTCAAACCATTACTTTCAAACTTAATATTGTATTATATTCAGTAGAACATTAATTTTACATTGTTTATTTTTCTTGCATTTTAGCATAAATCTTATTCTGATATACCAATTTCCAGAATTTGTGTCCCTGAGGATGGAACAAAACCTTTCTGACCGTGAAACGTCCTAATTCAAGAACAAATAATAATATTTTCTACATTAAGAAATTGTAACTGTGCCCTGATTGTCTATAATTCCCCGTCATCCTTATGTTTGTATGTTCGATTCTGTAAATTTGCATTGTGTGAAAGATGTTACATATACATGTTAGTGCATGTTTTGGAGATGGCAACATGTGCTCCTTTTGCACAATTTTCAATGCATCAGATTGGGTTTCATTCTTATACAAGATGTTTTGGCATGTAATAGAACTAAGCAATGGACTTGTGTAAACAGGACGCAGGAAATAGTTAAGAGATGTATTCATACTACATGAATTGTTAATATAACTAAGGTCGATAAAATATTACTATTATAATTTGTAAATAATTATGTACTAGATTATTATATCAACATTATATTGTTTTCATGTTTAATCAGTATTAAGTGTTGTTCCTTGTTTGTATATAATTCATAGTACTGAAGATTCAATTATGTTTTCCAAAACATAGGCACATTTGAATTTTTTTTTTTTATTATACAGTCTACCTGACCAAGTCCTAAGATCTAAAACTTACTGCGATATATAGAATGGTCATGGATTTTTCTGTGTTATAATTTTAACTTTAATTATCAGAGCATAGATGTATAAAATATAAATAAATAACAATGAGCATTCATTTTAATGTTATTTTAGCTAGGAAGACGATAAATTTGAAGGAGTAGTGTTATAAATATGAAATGAAGGGGAGTAATGTAATTAATACTGTCCTCTCTCACATCCTACAAGTTTTCCATGCTAACATATATGCACTTCCTTGAAGAGACTTTACAAAAATCAAAATATATTGTGTGCTTTATATTCTGGTTACTTGAACATTAATCTCCATGAGGAACTGCTATCTTTCCAATTATTACAAGCATTTATAACTTGCGTGAGCAGGCGAGTTGGCGATAAAATATTCGGAGAAAAATATTGTAACGAATATTGCCTGATCTGCCGGCGCCACCACGAACTACATGGTATGCGCGGATTGCGACATCTGCCGGAGGCCCTCGAACTAGATGGTCCCGGAGGGTTCGCGATGTTTATCGCAAGTTCCAGTAAATTCTCGACGGCGCCCGTCGAGTATAAATACGCGGCGGCTCGCGACCGCGAGTCAAGCCCACCTTCAAACCATCACCTTCATAGCGGCGCGGCCATCTCCTATTATCTCCTCGGACGCCTATCACTTTCATGCCCCGGTGTCCTGCGGCAAAGCGTCCGTTTCAATCACTTTCATTGTGGCGCGGCCAACTATCATGCAGAGGCTGCCTGTTTTTTTCCTGCCCCGGTGTCCCGCGGCGAAGCGTCCGTTTCAATCACTTAAATCGCGGCGCGGCCATCTCCTATTATCTGCTCAGAGGCCTATCATTTTCATGCCCCGGTGTCCTGTGGCGAAGTGCCATCTTAATCACTTTCATTGTGGCGTGGCTATCTCCTATTATCTGTTCGGCGGTATATCACTTTCGTACCTCGGTGTTTTGCGGCGAAGCGTCTGTTTCGACCTCGTCCATTGGAATTGTTCATTTCAGCTATCGTTAATATATTTGAAGGCACTTGAATTTGTTTTGAATTTAGGTTTCTCATAGTTTTGCCAGTGTACGTTTCGGATTATGACTGGTCCTGCGCGGTCTTCTCGTTTTATGATTCCGGCGCAGATCAGTCTAAACTAACAAATTTGTCCTCACGTGTTTGTAATAGGTTGATGGTGGTGAGATGCAGATGGTGGTGTCTGTGGTTCATTTTGGGTGGAAGATTCAATACGGTCGAGTGTATGGTATCAGAGGTGCAAATTGTTTTTGTGATACGAAAGATGGAAGTTGTAAGTTTGGCAGGGCAACGCATGATCGTCCTACTTCGATAAAGCCATCGTCCTGGGATGAGAGTGGAGGATTGGGATGGATATGACTGTCCAGGATTGCACCTCTCAACCAGGACGGTTTGGTCGGCGGTGATCTCACCTTCCTAGTGTATTTCAGCCATCACTTCTTCTTCTGCGTTCTTCTTCTGTTGTCATCTCAGTGGTGTGCGATCGAAGCCGCACACCTGCTTCGACATATTTTCGTTTTAATTCCCGTACGTGAAGATTATAGAATCCGCACGAAATCTTTTGAGGGAAAGTTGGAAGATTAAACGTCAGAATAAGAGTGGAAGTTGGGATTTCTCGCCCATGCTCCCTCCTCTTGATCCTATACACTTCCCGCACACCCTGGCTCTTAAAAAAGGCGATTAAATCTTCCTCACTCTCCGCAGAGAAGTCTCCATGGTTGACCACTACCTTACACAGGTTAAGTGTTGGGTGAGTGGTTACTTTCACTCGGAGGCCGGCAATCTGTTTGGTTTTCATGATCTTATCTATTTGGTCGTCCGAACGTGCTCCAAAGAGAATGGTACCATTCCTTTGTCGCACCACGGCTTGTAGTTTTCCATACGTTTCCTCAATTGCGCGCGCTAAACGGACAGCACTTACCATTTTAAAAGATTTTCCTTCCTCAGCGCATTCCATGAGAAGGAATCTAGGCTTCTTTGGCCTATCTTCTTCTTTCGAAAAGAAACTTCAAATAAGTAGTTCGTTCTGGACATCTCTTCCTTGCGGAAGAGGGCTGGGGAGAAGGTTTGGTATCCATGAGATGGATATCAGCTTCATCCCCGTGGTCCCCACACACCACGGAGCCCAACAGGGGGACACACAATCAGTGTCAGGGTTGCCACGGGGATATAGTGGGGGAATAGCACAGCGCTGCAACACCGTGAACCACCCCGCTCACCCTGGAGTTCAGTACAAGACCTAGTCCAAGCCGGTTGATCGGGAGTGAGTTAGCTCCCGACCGCCCGTCTAGAAGAGTCCGAGGCCAAAGCAAGCGTATTGAAGCCTACAAGGAATGTACCCCAAAATACGTAACAACGTATCCCTAAGTGCAAAGCACAATGTGAGTACTGAGGAAACAAATAGACCCCTCAACCGCCAGGACACACATTCCCTTCGACACGGGTCGGTAACCACATCTCACCCACTGCCATTGGCTGAGTTATTCTTCATTTTGCTAATTGTACTTGTAAATGTGTATGCTTATATTTCACCAAATTTGAGCATGTAAGGAGTCGGAAGAACACAGTCCTACACAATTTCATGCTAAAGATCAGTTGTAAGGCAAAATGGAACAACATAAAACTATTAGGAATCTATATCTGAAATTGTAATATGTTACTCTTTGCCAAAATTTAACACTATTTACAGGAACACTAATTTTAAGCCTACAGGCCACAGAATTTTACTCACCTTTGGTCGAATCTGACATAGGACTATGGTTCCAAGTCTTTCATTTAGACTTTCTTGCTCTCATTTACATTATGGCAATGGGTATTAATAAGAAAATTCTCAGCTCTATTTATTTGAAAACTCAACTTCATATTGATTTCAAATTAATAATAATAATAATAATAATAATAATAATAATAATAATAATAATAATAATAATAATAATAATAATAATAATAATATTTATTCCCAACTTGTTTTACAGAGATAATATACATTGTTGTTTCTTGGAATTACTAACCATCGATTACCAGTTGTGATGGTTAGCAATACTGAATTTATAATTTATTATCTGTCTATTTCTACATAGTATTTTTTTGTGTGGCGTGTTTTTTTACAATATTCTTATTTTTTAACATTTACAATATAAGTTTTTGTGAACATACAAAATACAAAACCTAGCTTTAAATTATGCAATAAGTGAAGATTTACAGAGATACAATAGGTATATTTATTTGACAAAATATATATTTACATAAATGAATTTATATTTAATTTATACAGCGAAAAACATTTTTTATTGCAATATTTCAGTTAACTTGTTTATGTCATTATCATCACGTTTTAAAATCCAAATCTTTATCTTGGGTTTGAAAATATTTAAGGATTTACTATTTCTCAGAGCTAATGGTAATTGATTATATATTTGAGGCCCAATGAACACCAAGGTTCTTGATATTATTTATGAATTTTGGGCTTTTGAATTTGATTAGTGGCTTTACTACGTGTACTGTAATTGTGAAATATTCTCTCAATTAAATTATTTCCGCTTTTGACATAAAATATTTGTAGTAGTTTATATACAAAAAGATGTTGTAATGGTAAAATATTCAGTTGTTTATAAAATGGAAGTGAAGAAGCAGTCTTATGTTTTTTATAGATAAAGCGGATAAATTTGTTTTGACTTATTCTTAGTTTCTTAATATACGTCTTGAATGTGCCTCCCCATACATTGATTCCATATTGCAGTTTTGAATTGATTAGTGTGTAATATAGAATTCTAAGGGTATGGATATCGCAAAAATTTCATAGATAATAGAATTTTCTTATATTAACCCCTAAATATTTTTGTATACTTATTATATGATTTTTCCAAGTCATTTTATTATCTATTATTATTCCTAAGTATTTGAAATAGTTGACGTTTTCAATTGTTTCACATTTGCAGGTCAGCTTTTGAATACAATTAAGATCATGAAACTTAATATTATATTTAAAATTAAAATCAGGAAAACTCATATTCATGTATTTAGTTTTTCTTACATTAACACTCATTTTGTTACTACACCATTTTTTTAGAATCATAAGACTGACTTCAATATCATTCCAAAGTTTTTGTTCATCATTGCGAGAAAAGGTAAAAGCAATGTTGTCAGCGAAAGTTGTTTTTCCTGGGAACTGCATTTTTAAGAGGTCATTAATGAATATGAGAAAAAGGATCGCTGATAATACAGATCCTTGCAGCACGCCTTTTTCGACTATGACTGAATTACTGTAACAGTTACCTATTTTGAGTATTTGATCCCGTTCAGAGAGGAACTGATTGAACCATTCTAAGGCTACACCTCTTATTCCTATATTCTCCATTTTTGAGAGAAGAATTTTGTGATCTACCATGTCAAATGCTTTTCTAAAATCTATATACACGTTTGTACACTTTCTTCCATTATTAATGTGATTATATATATTTTCTAGAAAAGTGTTAAGAGCATCTTCTGTGAATTTACCTTTTGTATATCCAACTGATGTTTGCTGAAGAAATTAATTTTGTTTAAGTAATGTAAAAGTCTTTTTCATACCTTTTTCTATGATTTCTGAAAACACTGGTAATATGCTTATCGGTCTAAGGTTATCCAGATTTATTTTACTAGATTTCTTGAGAATTAGAATTACTATGCTGTTTTTAAATTGATTAGGAAAAATTCTGCTACAGAAACTTAGATTTATTATATGTGTTAATAATGGAGCAAGAATCAATGTGCATTTTTTTACACTAGTAAAAAAATGCACATTGATTCGTAGTTATTTTATCATAACCGCTTGATGCTTTGTGTTTTAAACTGTTGATAATTTGAATTACTTCCTGTTCGTTGGTCGCTTCGAGAAAGAAGGTTTGGTAAGATATTAGTATATCTTAGTTCCGGGGTAGAGTTACATTACACGTGTTGTTAGTAATCAACTGCTTGTGGATACTGAGAAAGTATTTGTTTATCTTACAGCAGATTTCCTGTGTATCATCAATGACGCTACCATCTTCTAAGAAGAGATGATCGATTTCACTAGTCCTGTTATCTCCTACCAGTTTATTAATTATTTTCCATTGATGTTTCATGTCGCCATTATGTTTCATTATCAAGTTCCTATAATAATTATGTTTTTTATAATCAATTTGGTTTTTAAGCTTCTCCGAGAAATTACAGTAATAGTTTTGAAATGCTTCGTTGTACGGTCTTCTAACTTTAATTTTATATAGTTTTGATCTTAATTTAATTTTATTTAATATGTAATCAGTTATCCACAGACTTTTTATTTTAGCTTTCGTAATTTTATTTGGTATTTTGTTTTGGGTACTTATTTGCATGGCATTATTAATTATTGAGAACAGTTCATCCACACACATATTTACATTTTGACATTGCAAAATATTGTTCTAATTCGTTTCAACAAGATATTTTTTAACTAGGTTATAATTTATAAATGTTTCATTTGATTTTTTAGCACCATTTATCCTCTCATTATGAAAATAATTTTACTTCTATTTGAAAATGATCTGAAATTCATATATGCAAACTGAAAAACTATTGATTGACAAACTATTGATCTGACAAAGACGTGATCTATACATGATGCAGACAATTCTGTGTATCTGGTCGTTTGATTTAAGATGGATGTTAGTCCATAGTTATTCATTACAGTTAAGTAGTTATCTGCATTTGTTGAGTTTTCTTTAAGTCAATATTTACATCACTGATGAAAATAATGTTGTTTATAGTTGTTTTAAGCGGTTTCCCCATTCGTCTAAAAACATTTGCTGAGAATATGATTGTAATCTATATATAGCAACCAGTGTCACATTTTGATTTCCCATTTTTAGTTCTAAAGTTACACAATCAGCTGTATTCATATCACATAATATTGAGTTTACTTTAATTGAGTTGTCAACCAGCTGGATATTTTTCATTACATTTACTATAGACTTTATACCCTGGTAGTTTATACAAGTTGATCTCATTCGAATTTATCCATATTTCACCAAGTATGATAATTTTTAGTTTATTCTTTATGTTTTTTAAAATAGCCACTATTAAACTGAATTTGTTTCTTATGCTCCATACGTTAAAATGCATATATGAGAAGTTTTCTGAATTTTGGTAGTTCAAAAAGAAGTTATTTTCAAGTGTTGGAAACAGGCCAGTTTGTTAATACAATGTGATCAGTAATTTTAGTTTTGAATTAAATTATTATTACTAAGTATCTTGTATTACTTTGTCTTAACTACAATACAGTTTTAGATTAATATGCAATAGTAATTAACTTTTTTTTATTTTAAAGTTTCCAAATCATATATATTGTCAATCTTTATGCATTTCTGGCCTGTTTCTTTTCTTATAAAAATCTTACCCTCTTTACACCACGTGTAGGTGTAACCCCAAACCTTTGCTTTATCTTTAGTAAGCCTTAGCAGGTTTTTTGTTTCTGGAATGAGATGATCATTGATGTACACCTTGTTGACAGGAGTAGGTGGCATAGTAGATGCCACATCAGCAATGATTTTCATAACATTTTCATTGTTTGTTGATGGAATGCCTGTATTTCTATGTTACAAATTCTTGAATATTGTTCCAAATTTCTTACTTTTGTTTTCAGGTCTAGAATATTTTTACTCATTTGTAAGTTTTGTTTATGAAGTTCAGCATTTTCTTTTTTTAGTTCATTGTAATTGTTAGTAAGTATTTTCATCATTTCATTGGAGTTGTCGATTTTATCTGAAATTACTTCTAATGAAAGCTTAAATTCTTCAAGTTGTTCGCTGTTTTCTTTAAGGTCCGAGAAAAGTCTGCTTTAAAAGCTTTCATTTCATTAATAAAGAATTCTTTAGTTAATTGAACACAAGCAGATTTGTCTTGGATAGGAGCCGGTTTACATTTTTCACAGAGCCAGTTCTTTTTCACTGTTTTCTTGTTAATGTCTAAGGCAATATTTGCACAGTCATAGTGAAATGTTTTCTTGCAGTTACCCGTACATATTATTTTCTCCCTGTTTATGTACACCACCTCATGGCACACACCACACAATATAACCATGACCACTTCTTCACTTTAGTTGACCAGTTAAAGTCACGAAACTTAGCAAAAGCAAAAAAGTAAAAGCACTGACCGCATTTGATAACTGTAACTCGCGAGCGGCAGTGACACACGTCCTAACAGCTTCAGCGACTGGAGGAGACGGATTACTATTATCAGTAACTATACATTTATGGGTTTTTAGTGTTTTACATTAGTACATAAATTGATAATTAGCACCAATTTTTGTCAATTATTATGAACTTTTTGTTTAAGGAAAATGTGTTATTTCTGTGTAATATTTGTTGTTATAATAAAAAATAAATAACAAACACTAATATTAATATAAATTTAAAGAAATTTATAAAGAAAATAATTTTTTATCATTTATTAATTCACATGCTTGCTGCTTTCTTATAACTATATTAATAACTTTTCTTCAAAGAACATTAAATAAATAATTATTACTGGAGACTCGTAAGCAGGCCTTGTTCATGTGCGAAGCACTCCGCATCCCACTACATGATTCATTTATTTATTGTAATTTCCAATTAAACTTTTAATGGGAACTGTTGTTTGTTAAATTAAAATTGAAATCAGTAGGTAGGCCTATATTGGTAATTCATAGTATTAATACAGGTTTCTCTTTTCACAACCAGTTTGTATTTCACATTCAACAAAATTATTGTTTTATTTCCTTCACTTTCAGTCATGTACCGTTGCACAACCATGGCACATCAAGATTTCTTAGTTAAAGAGTAGGAACTACCTTTCACTATAGTTTAAGAATGGTACCCTGTATGAATATGAAAACAACTGTGCACTAAACACTGAATAACACACTCACTCAGGTGATATTATGAGATAAATAAACATCGGTTCTTGTATTCTTTTTATCCTAGAATACAGGAAAAAACAAACAAAATTTTCAAACATTTATCATCTTAATTAACTGATTACTACTACTTACAATTAACTTAACAGACTTACATTGAGACAAACAATTTTAAATACACAATAACATTGATACAATTAAGCATTGATGATAAACTTTTTACCTTCCATTGCTACCCTTTTCAGGTGTTTTACCGATGCTACTCGGGGTCTATGAGACCCAAATGTTCTCCAGCCCACTACTTCAAACTACTATTTTTGTCGTTGCATTTTCTAATCATTTTCAATGAATATATGAATAACTTAACTGTTTTATTATTATTATTGTATTTTTAACTTTTTTGCTGTATAATTTCAGAACTTTTTAAATGCTCCTTTTTGTCAATTGTAACTACAAGATAACCAAAAATAGAAATAAATAATCTTGCTACACCTTCCTATTTTAATATTACATGTTAGTTGTACCTTTAATCACAGCATTGGACAAAAAAGAAGTAATAAACCTAATTCTATTAGAGTTCCAAACACAACGATCATGTATTAATTACTTACCTAAAAAAAACCAACAGTGGGTCAATGTGACCCCCCCAAAAAATCAGGAAAATTAATTTTCTCGTGGAATAAGTTCCCAGTAAATGCAATAACTGAAATAACGAATTAGTACCAAAAACAATGAAGCTACTGAAAATTTGAGGAGCGTACAGTAATAATAACCCTGGAAAATTAACAAGTTTTTTCTCTCGGTACAGGATGCCCAGGGTAGCAAAGGAAGATATACTATAAAATGCTAATGCAATGCTTGTTTCTTATAAGAAATCAATAAAAAAATGAAAGTCATTATTGTTGAAATACACACATTCAACACCTATCTGTTCATTAATGAAATAAAAAAATCTCAGGCTTTGTAAATAAAGTTTTGAAAGATGGCTATTTTACATAACATTTAATAGTCCAAATCAACCTTGATTCTTTCTCTCTGTAGAAGTTTGACTATTACACGTGTAGTATTGTTGACAATATTAAAGACATACTCAGCAGTGTGCTGTGCACAGGCAATGTTCAAATACGTTGTGCAACAATGGTGAACTAAAAACTGAATAACACACTCACTCAGGTGATATTATGAGCTAAATAAATGTCTGTTCTTACATTCTTTTTATCCAAGAATGCAGAAAAAAATAAAGAGAATTTTCAAACATTTATCATCTTAATTAAGTGAATACTATTACTTACAATTAACTTTACTGATTGATCCAAACAATTTTAAACAGTACCCAAATATAAAGGTTGTTCAATAAGTAACTTGGTTCGCATACTAAGAGATGACAAAAGCAACTTCTGTGAATTTTAATTTAAAGCTACAACAATATATGGTAAAGTCGGCCCGGTAACCGTGATCACTAAGGGCAGTAGTGTCGTAGTGATCTCAGACCAAAGGGTCGCGGGTTCGAATCCCACCTCGGGCATGGATGTTGGTGTGTGTCTGTGTCATCCATACGTGTTCTTCCTACAGTTTCCCCTACAGTTCAATCTATAGTGGTCGCTAATGACCCAGCTGTGATGCGACATTAAATAACAAAAAAAAAAAAACAACCTGTTGGACCGCGACTTGAACAAAAGCGTTTGTGAGTCAGTGTGAAAGATGGATAGAACTGGAATTCGTGGTGTTATCCAATTCTTTTTTATGGAAGGTAAAAACGTGAAAGAAATCCATGAAAGAATAGCACCTACATTGGGTGATTCATGCCCTTCGTATGAGACGGTGAGACTTTGGGTCAACGAATTTAAGCGACGCAGGACAAGCATTGAAGATGCCTCAAGACCTGGGGCTCCAAAAACAGCTGTGATGCCAGAAATATCGACAAAATCCATGATTTTATTTTAGCAGACAGACGAGTGAAAGTGCGCAAGTTAGCAGAGGCCACAGGTATCTCAAATGACCGAGTGCATTTTATTTTGCATCATGAATTGAGTATGAATAAGCTTTGCACAAGATGGGTGCCACGATTGCTGACTGCAGAGATGAAACGAAATCGCTTGAGAACATCTGTTGAGTGTTTGCAGCTATTCAAGCAAAATCCAGCAGATTTTTTGCGTCGTTTTGTTACCATGGATGAAACTTGGATTCACCATTACCGAAAAAAAGCAGCAGTCAAAACATTGGATTGCAAGAGGAGAACCGGCTCCGAAGGAGGTGAAATGCAATCCATCAGCAGGGAAGGTGACGGCGTCAATCTTTGGGGATGCTAAAGGTATTCTTCTTATACACTACCTAGAAAAGGGAAAAACCATCAGTGGAAAATACTATGCATCACTTCTGGACAAACTCAAGGCAGCTATCACGGATAAATGTCCTGGAATGGCAAGAAAAAAAGTGTTGTTCCATCACGATAATGCCCCAGCACATTCAAGCCATATCGCCCAGCAAAAATTGACAACTTCGTTTCCAACTGCTTCCACATCCGCCCTATTCACCTGATTTGGCCCCCTCAGAATTTCATTTGTTCCCAAAATTAAAAACTTTCCTGGCTGGACAAAAATTTGTTAGCAATGAAGAAGCCATCCAGATAGTCAATGACTATTTCAAGGGTCTTGAAGAAAATCACTTCAGAAAAGGGATCCTGAACCTGGAGAAATGTTGAGTCAAGTGTGCTGAACTTTGAGAGGATTATGTCGAAAAATAAGGTAAGTTACAAAACTCATATCATTGTTTTTCATATCGAAACAAGTTACTTATCGAATGCCCCTCGTATTGATAATAAATTTTAACTATAAAATGTTTTCAGTGCTTGATGTTTATGACAAATCAATAAAAAAATTTAAAGTTGTTTTTGTTGAAATAAACACATTCAATGCCCAGCAGTTGATTAATTTAATGAAATGAAAAAGATATCCCAGGGCTGTTGTAAATAAAGTTTTGAAAGATGCCCATTACTTATAACATCATAAAGTAGTTGAAATAAACCTCATTTCTTTAATAACTTTTATCTGCCTGTATAAGTTTGACTATTACACATGTGGCATTGTGGACAATATTAAAGACCTACCGTGCAGTTAGCTGTGCACAGGCAGTGTTCAGATACACTTTGCACTGGCAATTTTTTCACATAACCCAATGTGAGCAAACTTATCTAAATAACTTTTGACTTCAGTCGAAAGAAACACTTCACATAAAAGATATTGAAGGACAATCAGCAAGAGCAGCATGTCTTTTAGAAATGTGGTTGTGAATGTAATCAAATAATAACATCAATTTACATGAAATTAAAAATCTAAATAAAGAAGTACAGCAGAAAAAATTACTTTCTTAAGTACTTTTAGAATATATATTCCAGCTTCTATCATTTCATCTTCCCCACATCAGCTAATATGATTTATCAAATAGTAAGAATATTGACAAACATTATATAAAAAAATACAAAAAAAATGGGTTATTCTATGATTTAATTCAACAAAACTTACACTTATTTCAGTGAGATACTTTTTCTGAACAACAGTCCCAGAAGCTTTTATACATTCTATTAGCAATCTTTATGTTCTAATTAAAATTATATTACTGATTTTACTATAAGATCATTGAACACAATTGAATTTAATACATGTTGTGCTCCACTCTTTATAGTGATGTAAATAATGTTGAAACAACTACTTGTACTGAATTGTATAGTAGCAATACTTGTTTTATAATCGATTATTTTTAAAAAGGATGAAATGAATTTCATAAATGAGTGTTTTTCACATTCTTAAAAGAACCATTGTTGAAAAATATTACTCAATGAACAGCTGTGTAGTCCATTACATAAATGGATGTTCGTAACAATCAAGGTAAAAATCTTTCATCCACTTCTGAAACACCTCTGCTGTCATTGTTCCTTAATAGTCACTTATTTCCTTTGACGTTAAGAGAATAATAATTCTGCACCTTTGATGAAACCACCTGTGTATAAAGATATATCTCTTCCCTTCGTTTAAACTTTTCCCCAAGCAGCACTCTCCACTCCTATTTCATTATGGCCAACAGGCCAAAACTGAAAGGTAGATTGTTAAAAACCATATATAAAATGATATATCAAAATAAAGCAATATTCAACCACAATAAAGGTACTTCCAAGCCGGACAAGCAGTATGAAGCAAGTCATTACACATGCTGATCTAACACTAATTTCAGAAATTTAAAATATTGCAGTACATGCAAATCATGCCTTGTTCATTCACTTATTTGTCCCATTTCATACCTTTCATTCGTAAAGAATTTAGTAGACGCTTGTCTTTCGAATATAATCATATCACGATGCAGACAAAAAGCCCGCCAAATAAACAATACCTGTTAGTTGAACTTCTCGTTTCTGTAGTGAAGTCTCCAAATATTATCTAAATACAGTATACAAAAAACATTAACTTTTATCATAGTGTCAAAATATTTTCACACTATTCTATCACTATAACAAAATATTTTCCGTGAACATTTTCCTTTGGCGAAATGACAATACAATTGGTGGTTCCACGGCTCTACGACAAGTTAGCCAACGTTCGTGAAATAAAAGCGAATAATATCTGCGTGTTAATCATCGACCTGGCACGATCCATGTGGTGTGGCAACAGTAGCTGTCAAAAAACCGGTCACATCGCTCTGTAGGAATCATCTAGTAACAGAACAACATAAATGCATTGGATGTTACATGCCATAAAACGTCATTCGAAACAAACAAGTGAAGATCTATCTGCTCGCTTAATACTCCCTCCATGCGAAAGAAACAATTGAAGACTGTCCGTAAGTATACCCTCTACATATAAGTCTCAGATATTAGAACTACAGAAGAGCGATGGAGGTTACATGCCATAAAATGACCATAAGTAAATATACCCTCTACATGTAAAAGACTCAGATATTAGAACGACAGAAAACCGATGGAGGTTACATGCCATAACATGATACGAAAGAAACGGGAACGCTCTGTAGAAATCATCTAGTAACAGAACAACATAAAAGCATTGGAGGTTACTTGCCATAAAAGTCATTCACAACAAACACGTAAAGATCTGCTAGCTTAATTATTGAACTATAAGTAAATATACCCTCTACATATAAGTCTCAGATATTAGAACGACAGACAAGCGATGGAGGTTACATGCTATAAAATGATTCGAAAGAAACGGGAACGCTCTGTAGAATCATTAGTAACAGAACGACATAAAAGCATTGGAGGCTTTCATAAAAGTCATCTCATAAAAACAAGTGAAAATCTGCTCCCATTTTACGCATTGTTGATAGAGACGTCGTTTATGGCCGAAATATGGCGGCCTGCTCCTGGTGGGGAGCTCTTCCGCCGGTGGTTTTTCTTCAAGTATTTAGTCAGCTTTTTGCGGCCGCCTTACGATTTTCTCGTATTTGGGCGGCGCGCTTGTTGTTTCTGCTTATTTCTTTCGTTTTCTTTCCTCTTATTCTCTTAGCTGCTCCCAGAAAGAAGTGATGTTGCTTCATCAAGTCATTTCCCGTCGTTAGTCGCTCCCCGGTTTTTTTTTTTTTTATTAAATTTATTTATATAATATACAGTTTATACAATACAAGATACCTGGTGTGAACATAACTAATATAACCTAATGCCTAATAAATTTCCTTTGAGTGCCTAATGTGAACAATATGTGATTTGGGTAACTAATATATAACCTAATGCCTAATGGATTATCTTTGAACACTTGAATATAACACCTGAATATAACTAATAATTGAACACCTGAATATAACTAATAAAACCTAATGTCTAATAAATTGCTAACAATAATATAATTTGGATAATTGATATATATTCTAATACCTAATACCTATTATATAACCTAATATCTAATGAACTATCTTTAAATATTTGATGTGAACATATCTAATATATCTATCTATTAACATATCTAATGAACTATCTTAAAATATTTGATGTGAACATAATTAATATGTAACCTAGTGTATACCTAATATATGATTTGATTTTATATCTAAGAGTTTATGTACAGGTGATGTGGGGATATTTACATATATACATGTTTTTTAAGATGGCATTTGAGTGTTGAGTTAAATGAGTGAGGTGAGGTGTTGTGAGAATATTTACATATTTACATGGTTTGGGTGATGGGTTTAATGAGTGAAATGAAGTGAAATGAAGTGAGTGAAATGAAGTGACGAATGAATGAATGAAATGAAGTGAAATGGAGAGAGCTTTGGTGATCTGCGGAGGCCGATGCGTGTTTGATGTGTGTGTGTGTTTGGTGTTTAAGTGTTGTTTGTGTAGTGTAAATGTGTTGTATGCAGGTGATAGATAGACTATGGTGGTTTTTGGAAAATGATGTCTGTGGGTAGTTTTTTGGTTTTGTGTCGTGATTTTTTGTTGTAGTATTGTGTGTAGGGCTCAAAATGGGGGTGGAGGTGGATGTTGGTGAAAATGGTTTTGATTCTCTCCGTGGCAAGTGTGTGTATGGCAGAGGCAATTGTGTTGGTGTTTCTGTTTGTGAGCTCTGTATCGAGAGTTGTTCCGGGTGGGGGCTTGAAAGCGGCGCGAATAAAAGAGTGTTCGGCGCGCGTGAGCTTCTCACGGCGCCTTCCCGCGGCCGCCGCCCACACCTCGCACGCGTAGAGCCCCGCGCTCCTTACGCACGCAAGGTACAGGCGGATTTTTACCTTATCCTGAAGGGATTTGGTTTTGAAGAGTGGAAGAAGGCAGTGTATACGCATTGTTGATATCTGAAACGTATAAGTAGAAGTGTATAATATCTACGCATTGTTGATATTATACACCCCCTACCCTTCGTTTCAGCTATTAGAACGACAGAATTGCAATGGAGGTTGCTTGCCAGAAAGTTTCATTGAAAAGAAAGAAACAAGTGAAGATCTGCTTGCGTTTTAAGCACTGTAAATTAAATACATTTTCTGCTCATGTCTCAGACATTAGAACGACAGAAAAGCGAAGGAGATTACATGCCATATGTTTGATTCGAAAAAAAACAACAACATGTTTTTAAGCACGGAAAGTATAATTACTTAAAGCGTTTAGATATTAGAACGACAGAAAAGCATTGGAGGTTACTTGCCATAAAGCTTCATTCAAAAGAAGTGACGATCTGCATTATAATAAATACACCGCCTTCTTATACGTTTAGAATTGGCGTTTAAAGATGTTACGTTAAAGACGACAAAATTCTGATGGAGACTTTCCACATGTTTTTCCATTCAAAAGAAAGTATCTCGTCCTCTGCACATACGTCTCAGATATTAGGACGACAGAATTGATATGGAGGTTTCTTTTCATATAGTTTTATTCAAAAGAAACAAGTGAAGATCTGCTCGCGTACTCAAGCATTGTAAATTCCCCCCCCCCCTCTGCATATATCTCAGCTATTAAGGCGACAGAAAAGTGATGGAGGTTACGTGCCATAAAAATTTAATTCGAAAGAAACAAGTGAAGATCTGATCGCCTTTTTAAGCAAGGTAGATATAATACCCTCTCTACTTCTCTACTTATTCTCTTTTAATAAATGCTGGAGCTCATACAGATGTAGTAAATGTTTTGGGGGAGACTTATTTAACACTGCCTCTACAAGTTGGTTCAATCTTTTCATTTGCAATGGGCGGTTGAAATGGAATGAAGAGTTTTTAACTACTCATTGGTTCTAGATGCTCCATTGGATATTTAAGGCTTAATATAAATGCCTTTGAGCCTTAAGTGCTGGGCTGCAAAAGTTGTTAAGGAATACAATATTCCATTTGAAAACGAAATACCCAAAATGTTGATTGACTTTATTGTCTTGCACAGAAAAAGCAATAACAGTCGTGAGAAGTTCTAGGAAAGAAAGTGCTTTTTTTTGTTGTTTGTTTTTTGGTCCAATTGGAAGATAAATTTTCAATTTTCTAACCAACTTACTATTTTATTTTATTCTTCACAAAAAAATTCCCTAATTTAAACAAATATTTGAACTATTTCACAATTTAAGCATTTTTCACTACTCTCTGAGAAATTCACTTTATATTATTTTATGTGTATCATTTCTTCTATTTTATATTCCCAACATTGTGATTTTTTAAGTTAATAAAGAAGGAAAATTTACACATTATTGGAGTTAGACATGCTATGGTTGTGAATTCTGTTATTCATATGGGTATGAACAGTACTTTTTACTTTAACTTCTGATGTATTGTTTACCTGGTCAATTATCAATGTGTTTGAGGACTTCCTTCATAAACACAAGAGAATAATTTTTAGATTTACATACTTAATTATGACAAAACATTTGTAAAAATTATACCTTTACCTTAAGTATTTAGATAAATGCACCTCTTGTGGTGATAGTTACAAATATTGTCATATGTCATAGTCACTTGCAATTGTGTGGTTTCAATTCAAAATTTGTCAAGTGAAACAGGAATTAGAGATTGCCATACTTCTTTCTGAATGTATCCTGTACTTAAAAATAGCCAATTTTTAACTTGATATGGTTTTCATTAGTAATTTGTTTCCAAACATCGATATTGTACAATTTGTGGCCACTTTAACATTGCATAATTTTGGCAATATTTTTGACTTGGTAATAATCTCTTGATAGTCTACTTTACTATGAAAGGAGATAAATAGCAAAGAATAATAGAAAATAAAAAATAAACACAACTAATAAAATGAAATCTTAATCCCCTTGAAAGAAATTTACTTGACCTAATCTTCATGCCATGCTTCAAATGTGACCTTGTAAAGGTTAATACTGCAAAGGCTACTAAAAGAAAATATTGTCCATTTTATTTCAAATCACATGCCAAAAGAAATTATTCACTTTATATTGCTT
The DNA here is from genome assembly GCA_011170035.1 of Teleogryllus occipitalis. Lineage (NCBI taxonomy): Eukaryota > Metazoa > Arthropoda > Insecta > Orthoptera > Gryllidae > Teleogryllus > Teleogryllus occipitalis. The sequence goes on from BLKR01001388.1 coordinate 30,445, forward strand.
TTAAAACATTAAAAAATAAAAATTAGTGTTATCTTGGTCCAGTATGTATACGTAGTTTCCTTGGCCCCACTTTATTGTTTGTACAATTATTTGAAATGTGGAATCCAATTCCTTAATTAAAAACATGTTCCACTTCAGAATGGTGTAGTTCATTTTCATGTGATATTTGTACTGAGTAAACAGGGTTTTATCATATTGTACATTTTTTTCACATTTTCTGTTTTTTATTCCTTATCAGTAGAATTCAAGTATTACTTTAAAAATATTATGGAAGAGGAAAACCCAATTTTCAATGCAAATTTTGAAAAAAAATTGGAGCCTTTTTCAAGAAAATGTCATTTGAGTGTTTCTGAAAAAATACTTTCAAGCCATTTTCCTCACAAATGTTATAATGCACAAAAATTCCTGTAATGTAAATTTTAATCATGTGAGAGATATGTTTAAAAAAAAGCCTTTGTGTAATTTTTTAAATACCAAAAATATACATCAAAATGGCAAGACTATTTAGTACTATCCAACCAAAATGTTTAAAGAAAACATTTGGAGATATTTTTGAGAAAAAAATTGTTTTTATTATTGCTCATATTTCAATTCCTTTCTATCCCATATGGCAATTCCATCTCAAAATTCTAAAAAATGACTAATATTTTCAAAATTATGTCTATGACTATGAATTAATGAAAGAACTAATTATGGAGAATAAATTTCATTTGATCAAATCTTTATCTTCAAAATGCAGTTTTGTGAGAGAATCCAAAATATGTCAAACTTTTGTAATTTTCGAAAATTTAGAGTTATCAGTTCAACTAGAAATTCATAGAAAATTATTTATAGAAATTTTTAAAATGTTTTCATAGAAAAAAATGAGACAAGTCAGAAAATGAGTTCGGAATACAGAAATAATTTTCCATATATAGAAAAGGTTTTAGAGGCTATAAATTGAACTATTTTTCTGTCCCTTGAAAATATCATTTAAACCGTTTCTATATACCAAAAATTATATCTGTATGTTGAACTCCTTTTCTGATTTATCTATTTTTTGTATGAAATATAAATGTACTGTACGTACTATAAGTTACATTTCTAAACAATTAGAAGTGTTTAATTTGAGAAAATGTTCCAGATAAAGTGATTTAGTGGGTTAAGAAGTGTGTACTGTATATTGAAACGAGTGCATCATATGTATAATAAGACGTTATAATTTATTGTCTTTGAAATTTCAATTTAATGTAATTGTCAGGTACTTATGCAGTACTAATTTCATTTTAGTAATCATAAATATGTGGTATGAATGATTAAAAATTGTTAAGTACTATTCATGGTGGAATTTCCAATTTACCCAATTTTTCTCAAAATTCTTTAAAAGAATTTTCAAAAATTCTATAACTTTTTGTGCATTTCAGAGTTTCTATATATTGAATATTATCGAAGAAAATCATCAGTTTCGATGTATGGAGGTCTGACTGTAATTCTTTTGAAGCACATTTCAACACAAATTTGACAATTAAATGTGCATTTTGGCCTCTAAAAAATAGCAGTTAACAATACGACCCAGTGGCAGTGGTGACTTAAGTTCTCCCAGCGCAGTTCTAATGCATTGCTTTGTTATCTGGGCGGCATTGCGAAAGCAACAATCAGCTATTCATTTGGCTTATATGCATGGTGAATATTTTATGATCAATTCTTGCCAAAAACACTAATTTCCATTTCTATTCAGGATTCAACTTATTTATGGGTTAGTGTAGTGATTCCAGATTTTAAGGAAACGTGCACAGAATACCCTTCTCTCCATAGTACATCACAATTTCAACTTAATAGCAAAAAAAGGCGAAAATTGCATTAAGAGTGGATTTTTAAAAAAATTAAAATAAAATATCAGTATCAGGAGCCCCAAACAAATGTATTTCTGTCTAAATTTCTCAATTTTCCAGAGTATTGCATTAGGTTTTCTATATCAAGTATATTACTCTGCATAGTTTTAAATACATACCTATGAGATAACAGAATAGAGAGTATTTATTTAACCCTTCAATGGAGAACCCTGGGTGAACGAGATTACATTTGGAGGGATCTGTAAGTGAAAGGTGTGGTCAGCAGTACCGCAGGAGCAAAAAGCCAGCTGAACTCATCTGCAAGGCCTTCAGCAGGAGCATGTCATTACAGGTGGCATTGTGCTTCCCAACACTGATAATGAGGTGTTTTCTGCAAATTCATTGCATTGTGAGAATAATATGGCAATTTGGGAAATAGGAAATAAAAATTCCTATATTATAAAATGTTGATTCATTTGTGTTTGAACAAAACAAAAATATGATCATAAATATTGAATATACGCTTGGATCAATAAATATTGGCAAATAATGAAATAAGACATTTCTTTAGATGTCACAGTAATATAATTTGTAATTGGTTAGTGGTCCATGGCTTGAAGTATCTCTAATAAATAATAAACTTTATATTGGTATATTAATCATTTTACCCTAGTTTTGGAAAATCAAAAAAAACTTCATAGCAATCAAACTGGAAGCTGGATGATACACAAACTAATTTCCTGTAACCATAAGGACAATGTTTGAAGAGGGTCCGTTTTACAATTCTTATATTGGTTCTGATTTGTAGTCAAAGTTGAAATCCTTTCTTTTGTTTGAACTGAGCAAAAATATTAACACTAATGCAGAAACATATCTTCAGGCTGTTCAGTGGTAGCTGAGGGCTCTTCTCAGTGTAGTCATACAACAAAATATATTGTTAGTGCATTTTTTTAAAACTTGATCATGGTATGTGTACATTGTAGTTTTCTGAACTTAGGTATGAACATAAAAAATGGAATGCTCTTTTTTTTTTATATAAAATATCTCGTATGGGCATGTATGGCAAAGGAAGGGTCCACATGAAGTAAAAGCAATTTCCTTGAATATACATCTATTTCTACAAAGATCTGTTACAACTTTAAATTTTATAGCATGTACAAGCTCTTCTTTTATGATTATGTATCTTCAGAGGTGGGATTCGAGGGGGGGGGGGGGGGCAAGAGGGGGCAACTGTACCCCTAACGTTGGGTCAAACTTGTTTAAAAACATTTCATTTCATGGATCTAAAATTTATATCATAAACCATTTCCTTTTTTCTGTATTTTGAGAAGAAATTTAATAATCATTAAGCGAACTCTAATTTTATTAAGCTGACCTAATAAGATATATGAATAAATTGGTAAACTTTAGTTCCATATTATAAAACACGCGGGATAATGTTCAGGGTAACCGTGAATATCCCGTGTTAATAAAGCATCTTTTAATTATATTGCTGATAGTGTGATAAAAATCATGTGTTTTTATCAGCATTCCTTGTAATCTATACAAGCCTAGTAGGCAAACTGAAAACTTTAGGCCATTGTGCTTGGAGCAAAACGATTTTCTTTAACAGATCTTCAAAAAAAGAAATTTGTCAATGCTGTCAAAAAAGTATGGATTCAAGAAAGCCCCGACTGACTAATTGTTCTGTGATTGGCAGTTCTAGCATGAACATAGTGTCTTAGAGACAAAAACCCCACATTTACAATTTTTGAAAAAAATTATAAATTGAAAATATGCGAATAATATTGAGTATAACGGTTCATTATATTACTGTAAGAATGTTTTTCCATTATAATGTATGATATAATGTAATTCATGCATGATATTTGTTTCATGTCAAGTATACACTAAGGAAAAACCAAACTTTATCTCAACTGAATATTTTCTGTTATATACAATGTTATTATAATACTTTCATTTTTCTATTATTATAAATGCGAATTTCTTGTTTTAATCATAATGTCCGTTCCATTATTATAACAAAAAAGTTACATTATTTTTTTTTGACAACAGAACAATTTTCATAATAACAAATTTATAATAAACACCTAAAATAAATGCACAGAACTGATGCAGACATTTTCAAAGTGTATTTAAAGTCAGTCTGATTTAAAGACGGGGAAATGGAAAAATGGTTTTTTATTTTTACAACTACAGCTCAGCCATCGAAACTAGTGATGCTACAGAATGGCACAGACTTTCTAGTTGTAGTTAATTTTCTAATTTCTTTGGTCTGGGCAAGTCTGGGCTTTACAATCTTGCCCCATCCTCTTGCTATCTGCCAATTATCGACCAAAGTACATTTTTTTCAAACTTTTCTCAATTTTTGGATTCCCTAAAGGTAGAACGAAGTATTACATTAAGAATATTTGAAGAGTAAAATATTGTCCTAAAAGGAATTTTTTGTTGAAAACTTGGAAGCCATTTTTAAGAAAAGAACATTTACGTGTTATTGTAAATGCAAATTGGAAACTCTTTTTCTCAGAAATCTTTTGAGTTTTCGAAAAACTTCATTATTAGTCATTTTTAAATGATCTCTTCAAAAATGGCTCTTCAACTCACAAATGTGGTAATGTATACAAATCACTGGAAATATGCCTATTAAAGGTGTGAGTGATATTTTTAAAAAAATTACATTTAAGTAATTTAAAAAAAAACAAAAGAATATCAAAATGAATTTGATGTCATCTTAAACAGTGCAGTTAGCACTATCTTCACAAAGAGTTTGGAAAAAAATTTTCAGCCGCTATTGAGAAAATAGCATTTGAGCCTTTCTGAAAATATGGAATTTTGAGCTTGTTTTCACAGAAAACTTTTGTTTTCGAGAAACCTCTTAGTATGACATTATTTAAAGCACATTTACTTGTAAATACAATAATGTGAACAAATCACAGTAATGCAATTATTATTGATGTCAGAGACAAGCCAAACAAATTTAATTTTTGTAATTTTTAAAAAACTAAAGAATAGAGCAATATGGCATTTTTGTCATCCCATGGAGTATATGTGATCAGTAACAAAAGTTTTAAGAAAAAATTTGGAGCTGATTTTGAGAAAATCTTGTTTTTCTTGTTTTTAAAATTGCACATATTACACGCTACTGTGTGTAATGTATACAAATAAAATCCGCAATTCTTTGTGCGAAAACTACTAAAAGGTTGAAAAAATGTACATCATCTTAATGACAGAACTAATTAAGGACAGCAAATTTCATTTGAAGGAAAAATCGGTATCTTCAATTTTTTAGTTGTAGGAAGACGGCGAAAAAGTGGTTGAAAAAGATGAAGCTTTGAAATTTTGGAAAACATTCTTTAAAATTCTGGGGTACTTTATATGAATTCAGTATTAATTAAAAACCGTTATTACCAGAAGTCTGTGCTATTCTGTAGCACCTCTAGTTATTTCCATCTAGTTACTTTCATCTGTGAACAATACTAGCGCCTAAATGTTAAATTTAAAAACTGTGTTTCATCAAGATTCAGCCGAGAAGCCAGCTCATCCATCACTTAAAGAACCAAATATTGTAAAATCTATATATAGGGCTTAGTTTTTAAATTTAAGTACTGTATGTAATTTATTTTTTAAGTACTTATAAATAAAGATCTGGTGGCTAAAAGCCAAAACGTGTGATTCTATGGCCGTAGAAAAGTGCGAAAAATGTTATTTGATGGTACTGTTAGTTGGAACAAGTAATTATTTGGTGAACAATCAAAATTAATAATTGATCACAAATTTTTGGGCTTGTAAAAACAGGTTTATGCTCATTGCAAGGAAACCAGCTATAGAAATGGCTTCTATTAACAAAATCTCAAATTTAGAACATTTTTGGGATTGATTGGTACCTTCGTTTGCCTTTAAAAAGGTTGAAAAAGCCATTTTTTTAGGCAAAATAAAAATTTCTCTTTATGCATGATAAGTTTCCACTAGCGCCCGCTAGAGTGCACTGAGCAGTAGGTGCACTGGCTACAACGCCTGTGTAGGTGTACCTGCTAGGTGTACATGTTTTGCATTTTGCCTAATAACAAGGCGCCATAGGCTACTCTTTGCAAAGGCAATGAGCATATAACTTCTTCATTATCGATTGGTACTGCGTCACGCTCCAGTGACGTCTGGTGGTAACCCCAACCTCTTTGCTGAGGTTATATAAGGGCCTCTCTGCCTGGCATTTCTTGCACAACACTGTGACACTCATCCCGCCCCCCACACCCACCCGCTTCCCCTCTGACCCTCGTATGCGGCCCGAAATTCTTGATGTGGCACTCACTTCAGGAAACATTCGAGTCACAACGCCCAAACCCATTCCCTTTTCCCTTTCCGACCACATTCCCATAACCTTTGCAGTTGGCTGCATCCGCTCCTTCTGCGCCCCACGGCAGTGGGTTCCCCAACCAACCGACTGGGATGAGTTTCGCAAACACCTCACCACACTACACTCACAAGCACAAGTTTCGTCATCAACGGATTCGCCAGAATCAATAGATGCAAGCTTGCACACTCTCACCAAACACATACAAATAGCCCACAGAAAGGCGACGCCGGTTTTCTGGCGCCCGCCCGAAGAGGGTTCAAATACACTTCCTCCAGATGTCGAAGAGCTTCTGCATGAAAAACGCAAAGCTAGACGACTATGGCAGCAGTTTAGGTGCCCTGCGCTTAGAACACAGCGGGAATGCGAAAGACGCCTGAAGGCGGCGCTCGCAAACCATCACGCGGCCGAGTGGGAAAAACGCATGAGAGAGATCGGTTCTGATCACTCCCGTAGCGGTCTTTTCAAACTCCAAAAGGCGCTCAGGTCGGTGCCTAAAACTGCAACTGCCATACGTGGTTACGACAACGCGGAGGGTAAACAAACTTACCTCTTCTCTGATCAAGCGAAGGCGGAATTCTTCGCCGACATGCTTGAAGAGAGGTTTGTTAACAATACACAGGTGGAAGAGGATGAGGAGACGGAGGACAACGCCGAAACACTCACACACTGCACAGTCGAAGAAGTTGCGACTACAATTACATGCTTGCGTAGCTGTAAGGCGCCGAGCCCTGACCGGATAGGCCCTCCCGTTCTTAAGGAGGCCTTGCCGGTCATAAGCACGAAGCTTACACGTACCTACAATAGCTGCATCACACAGCGGTATTTTCCGGAAAGCTGGAAATTTGCTAGTATTTCCATGCTTCCGAAACCCGGAAAGGATCTAACGATCGCGGCGAGCCACAGGCCAATCAGCCTTCTCCCGATAATGGGAAAAGTGTTCGAAAAGCTTCTCCTTGCGCGAATCCTACCAACTGTTCTCTCGCGTAACCTAATTCGAGACGAACAGTTCGCATTCCGACCGGGCCACTCCGCTTCATTACAAGCACTTTGTATGGCTCAGCAGATCTCCGCTGATCTAATACTTACACAGGATGTACCTGTCATTTATCTCGACATGGTGCAAGCCTTCGATAAAGTGCCACACACAACACTCATAGCCAAACTTCGGCGCGTCCTCCCACAAGATATAACGGAAATCGTTAAATCTTTCCTCACAAACCGCACATTCGTAGTAAATGTGGGTAAGGCGAGATCCTCTAGGCGGAGGATTGCGGCCGGGGTCCCCCAGGGCTCCGTCCTCTCTCCGCTGCTGTTCTCGCTCTATGTCAATGACATACCGCATATACCGCGAATACGGCTTTTTCTCTATGCTGATGACATAGCCGTCTTAGCTAGAGGAATGAACCTCGACCACAAACTCAAAATACTCCAAAAACAGATGAACTTGACGCTGAAGTGGGCGGAAGATAACCATCTCACTTTCTCAGCGGAAAAGTCGCAAGCCATCTGTTACCCCCGCCGCAAACAAAAATACACAAAACGCTACACGCCACCAAAACAAATTACACTAGGTACTCAAAAGCTGAAGTGGGCGTCTAAGGCAACTTACTTGGGCGTCACTTTTGACAGAAGAATGCGCTGGCACTTACACGTCAGACGCATTCGGTCAAAACTTCAGCATAGAGTACGACTATTACAACCTCTTTTGAGGGAACCTTCACTCCCCTTGGACCTCCGCCTGGCACTCTATAAAACGTGTTGCCGGCCAGTAGCCACTTATGCCGCGGCGACATGGTGGACTACGGGAAAGGAGTACAAGGATACACTTGAGCTAGTTCAGAACAGAGTTCTGAAGCTCATAGCGCGCCCTCCGTTTCGGAAGCGGATGATAGTTCTCAGAGAGGAACTCGGTATCGAGTCCTTCACTCAATGTCTGAGACGGCTTTCTTTCAATGAAGCCTATCAGGCCTTTCAATCCAGCGAAGCACCGGCGACGCTTAAACAATTATCACGACATGTCCTCACAATAGGACGCAGAAGACAAGCTCTCCCCTCGGATATATTGAGGGCGTAGAGCGAACACAACTAAAATATGACAAAGTCATGACAGTGGCTAAACTCTTCAGCCTAAATATCTTTTGACTAAGGTCCGTCGCGAACCTACACCATCCACCCACACATAGCAGTAAAACGCTCCTGCGTGAGAACTGCAAAACAGACCACACACTGACCTTCGGCTTCGCCGAAAAAAAAAAAGCATTTCTTGCCATTCGTCTCAGCCACGAACGTAGCCGCAACGTCTTGACTGGGACGGGTGTGCTTCGGCCATTGCCGATATGTTTCTATGGTTTTCTATTTCAGCGTCCGTGAAATATAAATTTTTGGAGTGGCTTTATGCCACACTGTGATGGAGTTGGATTGATTCATTTATGCTATGTTAAGGTTTAAATGTTTGATGTAAGTTAATATCGCCTTTTTTTGTAGTGTCATTTTTTCTTATATATGATTACGGTGCGAAAGCACAAATTGTTTATGTGTGAAAACACAAATGTTTATGTATGTTTACGGTGCAGGAACTCGCATCGAGCCTAAGCAGCGGCGTTTTCCTCACAGAGCTGCGTAGGGCGTAATGGCGGCGCAGTCTCGCATGTTACGAAGTCTGCATATTTTCTAATTGTTTGATTGAATGTTGCAGCACATGACTCCAGGTCTTGAGTAAGACGACACAAGCGCATTGGACCTCTGGAGCACTTACGAGACGGAGGAAGGGCCCGTACGGCAGTCAAGTCGTGGCCTACTTGTAATACTCCGTTTGTTGGCCCCGCGAGCGGCTATACAAGGTCCCTCGGGTATCAAGCCGCAGTTGGAACTAGAGTGTTCAAATGGCTTTATTGGAAAAGTTGACACTATAATTATGTTAAGGATCCTTATCCTTAAGTTATGTAATCAATGCAATTCCGTCAATTACGTAAAAGTTTGTGGCAATTAGAGGACGCTAGTTAAAGTTGTTTTTAATGTTGTTTTAAAGTGTAAGACATTCCTTTGCAGCATATCACTCAATCTGTGTATTTTTTTGTAATGGAAGGCTTCTACATGCGAAGCTTTTGTCATGTTGTTATTGTACGTCATCCGTTTGTCACCCTAAAATGGGTTATTAGCAAATTCTGGCTTTTGACGTAGTCAATCTGCTTAAATTCATGTATCTAAAGGCAATGTGACCTTCCAAGTTTTTCTAAATTTACGCTAAGATTGTTTGACGTTAGTAATTCTGTTTTATTCCTCTTACAGCACTGTTAGGCAACAAAGAGGAATATCGATTGTTATTTGTAACTTACCTTTGTAATAAATAATTGTCATAAGTGAAGTTGGATTGTGTGTCTATAGCGTAGACCCTATAGTTGAAACTCACTTAGGTATTATTGAACCTTGTGCCGTTTCCCTTTGAAAATAGCACCTTTACAAATGTTTGATTCCTAGGAATTTTTGTGTTAATTCCGCTCAACTCCATTGGGACCTCACATGGTCATAATTCTTTTTGTTGCTGTTAATTCAGCTGGCGACCGTGATACGTTTGTTTGGTTTGTAACACTAAACAACATGTACGATCTTTTCCAAATGGAAGAAACTCCTGTCCTCCTGGTTCTAGTTGAAGTTTGGAAAGTTTGAAAACCATTCTTTAAAATTTGGGGATACTTTACATAAAACCTCCAGGCTATTTTAAAATTTTCTCAAAAACAGCTCCAAATTTTTTCTTTAAGTTTCTTGAAAGTATAGAGTAAAATACACTGATTAAGGTGGCATAGGTCCGATTTTCAAGGTTACCTCTGAATTTTCGAAAATTGCAAGTGTTTCAATTTTTTTCGGCGTCTTACTACAACTATAAAATTGAAGACAGAGATTCCATGAAATTTCAATTTCAAATGAAATTTGTCCATCAATAGTTCTTTCATTAAAGTCATGTAGATTTTTTGAAAATTATAGTAGTTTTCGTGCAATAGTGCGTGAAATCGTTGCAAAAACAGGATTTTCTCAAAAACGGCACCAAATTTTTTCTTTAAATTTTTAGTAGTCGTAGTAGCAAATGCACCCTATTCGATGGCATAAACGACATATATCTCTAATCTTGTTTTTTTTTTTCAGAAATTACAAAATATAATTTTTTTGTCTCTCACTTCGGTAATATTTACGTTAGAGGCGATTTCTTCACATTATTATGTGCTTTAAATAATGTCCGAATTTTAAGAAACGCTCAAATGAGATTTTCTCAAAAATGTTTCCAAATTTTTCTTCAAACTTTTCCAATGGATTGTGCCAATTGCGCTGTTTAATATGACATAATGTTCATTTTGGTATATTCTTTTGTTTTTCAAAAATTACATAAATGTATTTTTTTAATATCTCTCACTCCATTAATATGCACATTTCCATCCATTTGTTTACATTTTTGAGTGGAAATTCTTCAAATGACTTCAAATGAAGGATTTCGAAAACTTAATAGATTCCTGTGAAAGAGTGCTTCAAATATCACATTTACAGTAATGCTTAACGCCATTTTATTAAAAACGGCTTCAAATGTTTCAATGAAAATTTCTATTTAGGACGAGGTTTTAATCTTATTTAATATTTTTGAGATAATATTTTGGTTGTGCTATTAGGAATGCAAAAACTTCAGAAAATGTCAAAAAATGTACTTGGGCGACAATACATAGCAGCTGGCGAGAGAATGCAGCAAGATCTTAAAGCCAAGCCACACCAAGGAAATTAGAAAAATTTGGTATGAGAAAGTTCGTGCCACACTTCTAGTTTTTTATATTTTTTCAATCAGATAAAATAGTGTTAAATTAACCAAAAAATAATATAAAAAACTTTTCTCACCATAAAGGGATGTGGGTGGTATGACGGGGGCCAAAAACCTTTCAAGAATCCTATTTTTATGTTAGATTTGTAGTGTAACTACTCATGTCATTTCATCTAGGGGAACATTTTACTATCTAATGTGGGGAGGGGGGCCTTTGCCTCCAAGACAAGATCCGAAACCCTACCTCTGCATATCTTCAATTTCAATTTCCTACCAATTTCATTTCTTGAACAATGGTAGTTTAGGATATCAAGACAATTTAAGCCGTAAAGATTTGGAAAGGGAAGAGATATTTTCTTATGACATGAGAGTCGAAGATAGTCGTTTGCCGTACAAAAATGTCGGCGGACATTAGAGGCAAGATTTGAGGTGCCTCGTGCTGAGGACGAATGACAGGCGAGGCGTAGAAAAGTTGGACGCGTATTACACGAAACACGTAGTGTGTCACTATATATAATGTGCGCGACGGTCTTGGGAGCGGGTGGTCCAGGGCCTGGCGCGCAGATCGTGCATAGAAGAGGCCGCGAACGCCCCTGGTGACTTCAGGCACCTTTGGCACCAGGGGCGCTCGGGGAAGTCCAGAATGATCTCTGGCGGTATTACCCTGTAGCGGCTCCCGTAGTGATGCTACGAGCTCACTCAATAATGAAGGCGAACGCTGAAGTCGCGTTCGCGAGGCGGCGCGCAGCCAGTGGCGGCGGAGGGCGGAAGACAGGGCGGCGGCCTCCGCGCCACGGCAACGTGCGATCAAGCCACTTTGACCAACTTTTTACTTTCTCGTATACGTATATACGGAGTAATATACGTAATATAGAGGTTATGTAATGCTGCGGAAAATCGATTTCGAGATTTCAACGGAAATACACGTTTTGGGGTCCCCTGATACCGAAAAAGTGTTGTTTTTTTAAACGTCCGTCCGTACGTCTGTCTGTCTGTCTGTCTGTCCGCCTGTCTGAGAACACTACTAGCACCTAAACCATACGTAGGAATTTTTCAAAATTGAAGAAACCCCTGTCCATCCGACTCTAATTGAAGCTTCGTAAGTTTGAGAAACATTTAAAATTTGGGGGTACTTTACCTGAAGCCCCCGCACATTTTCAAAATTTTCTCAAAAACAGCCAACATTTTTTTAAACTTTCTTGTAAGAATAGAGTAAAATACACTTATAAAAGTTGTGTAGGTCTGATTTTCAAGGTTAACTCTAAATTTTCGAAAATTACAAAAGTGTTGCCCGACTCGCGATAACCTCTGTAAGTGTCCCGATAACTCTAGTCGAGGAAACATGGATGTCTACGCACGCACTTGGCAGACCAGAGCATCCACACCGACAATTTTCAATGCAGCATGGGAAGAAAAGTATCTTTTCGCCGGTTGCGGCAGCTATGCCAAATGTTTAGTTTACAAAAAAGTGCTTTATTTTTTCTTCTTTGAAAATTTGTAAGTCTCGAATGAGAAGTTCCATTACAGATCACAATCTGAAATGCGTTTTACGGTTCAACAGCACTAAGTCTTCTGTTCCAAACATAGAAAGTATATTGCGGAAAAAATCTCTTGAAAGGTGTCAGAAAAGTATTTGATTTTACAATCAGCTTCATTTTTTAATTTTAATTTCCTTAACTTTCAGAATTTCCATAACTAGTTTATTTAGTAACACTTTTTGGGGTAACTTTTATAATACTTTTCATATTCAGCAGCATGATAAACTATGTAATGTCGCCGCAATGAAATTTTTCATGTGATTGAGCACATTTTTGCAACTAAATATTTGGCATAGCTGCATAGCACAATCTGCAAAAAGATACCTTTCTTTCCATCCTGCATTGCAATTTTTTTATTTTCAAATCTCAAATATGTTTATATCTAATAAATAGACATCGGATGTTTAGGGAAATGCCTATTTTTTTCTAGAGAACTTATTTAAAGGCCGATAATATATGTCCACGAATCATGACAAATGATATTTGACGGAATTTTATAATGCTTATTTTTGCTTATTTTAGCATAAATGCCTATTTTTTGCATAAATACCTTTTTTAGGGCCTTTTTTGCCTTTTATTTATTATATTTATATACAATGCTAAGATATCGGAAAATCGTCGATGGTCCAACGTGACCATTCATTACGAAACCTTCAATTCACGTCTTGAAATTTAAAATTACGAGAGAATTCCTGAAAGTATACCAACTGATTTTTCTCCATTTCCCTATTTCACAAATACTAGCCATGATCTGAGAACATGGACGATTGACAATACGCCGAGGGAACCGAAATTTTAAGTGGAAATACATATAAATTCCCAGAAGGTTTCAGTGTTGCTAGTGTTGGACTGCTAAAATATATGCCAGTCACATCGTTCAGATATCCTTCTCCGCATTCAAACTGATTTTGTCTCCCAGTCGTCGCAAATTTGAAATTGTGATCCTTGAAAAGTTACTGGTAATGTGTAAATATTACTAGTTAATGAAAACTATTAAGAATAAAATGTAGAAGAGTTGTAAATATGTAAATCTAGTTTTACATCAAAATATACGAACTGGTTTTGTGCATTTAAGTTTGCAAAATAATATTTACAAAAATTACAATTTTCCATTTTATTGTGTATGTAACTTTTGACAGTGCCTTTTCCCTCCTTATTCTTGACTTTTTCAGTGCTTTTTTAGGCGCCTAAAAGACGATTTTTTAGTGCCTAAACATCCGATGTCTACTAATAAATATCCAATAAATCTCTGTTTATTGATGATCTGTACTTTCTGTCTTAATATCCTTTCCCAGAGCAGTAAGACGTTTCAGTCCTAGCAATGCAATATATCCTGTAGAAATAAGACGCGACCCATTGTGTCGCATGCCGCCGATCGATATTGGATTACTGCTCTCTGCGAAGCTGCAGCTCTGAAAGAGGAGGGAGCAAACGGCGGTTCCCCGGAGCAAATGGTTGAGTGGCCCTGTTGTAGACAGATACATGTGATACGGATTATGACGGATAGACAGGTTGGGGGAATGAAAGCTGATTCTGAAAGCGTATTGGTTTCTTTTCCTTTGAAAAAATGCCTGACCATATCTGAAGAACACTAGGGCCGCAGAATTCCTGAGCAGTTATAAAACTCTTTTAAAAATGGATGTCCCCAGCGAACTGGCTGAAATTGACGCCCAGCGATCTCGAAACTAATCTATATTTTCCAGGTCATCTAATTTTGGACCAAACATTCAGACTCATTCTACAATAAAGAAACAACCTAAGTGTTAAATGGCAATACACCATTTATTCTTTATCTTAATAGAAGTCTTATGATTCAGAAGTCACTAGAATAAATAAACATCTGGAACGTTTTGGTTTTCAGGTCCAAAAGCTGGAGCGATGGGCAGGCCGCTCCCGCTAGGCATCGCTTCGCTGGCTGACACGGAGCGTCACCGGCCGCTCCGTGAGGTAACAAACATGCGTGGGCTCCGCGTGCGCGGGACCACGCAGTGCCACAATTACTTGGATTTCGGGTACTTGGCGCGAAAGTGTAAACGCCGCACGCGCTGCAGCACGGAGAGAAATGTTTAGTCCATGCTATTGATCACGTAGTATATCGAACTAAACGGTTTAGTAAATTTTCGTAGAACAAAGAGCTTAGTCGCTTTTACGAAATGGCCGTTTCGTTCAACGAACTAATGCATGTATGGTCTCAAAAACGAACTGCGTTCGGTGGGCTGTACTAAACGAATCATAGCGTTGACGACCGCGTGTAGTCGTATTTACTAAACAGATCGCAATGGGCACTACTAAACAGACAGTTCCGTTGACGAATGCCGTATTGTCATATCTACTAAACAGCTCGCAATGGACATTACTAAACGAACCGTAGCGTTTACGACTGCATGTAGTAATATTTACTAAACAGGTCGCAGTGCGCGTTACTAAACCATTCGTCCTGTGAACTGATGCGTATATAGTAATATTCAGTACACGGGTCACGTAAACATTAATTTTAATATTAAATGAGAATTTTGTTTTACTTGAATAAGGAAACTTACTATAGCCGAGTTTTTAATGGAAATATGCAGAGTATCAACATTTAATATTTTCTTGAGTTCTTTTTTTATTAATTTCCATTCACATTTTCTCGGATTGGGACCTCAGATTCATATATTTATTCTAGATAATGAAATCCAGCAAGTACAACAAAATTGTACACCATTTTTATTTACATTAAATTACAATAGTACATAGAATACAAATGTACATGAAAAATGCAGGTACACAAGATGAATATACATGAAATACAAAATAATTACAACTTAAAATGTACCTGTTAAATTTCTTGCTTCACACAAATTAATTCAGTACCTGAATTCAATTTGTGATATATTGCTAAAAAGGGACTTACAAGATTTCTTATATCAAAATAAAGCATGTTACTATTTGTCGATACAATGTACGCATGCAATTTTTCAGAATAAAATTCTGTGTTCATTTCCTGTAGAAGGAAACATATATTTTATTAACAAAAATTTTTACAATTTTTCCAAATTTATGGCAGTATTAGTATTTACATCAATAGCTACAAAGGATCCTATCCGATACGTAATGCCTACAAACGTTATCCACGAGACCTCAAGGCAAGGCATTGCAAAATTAATAAATTCATTTTGTATAACGCCAAAATCTTGATTAAATGATTGTGTGTTTAGCTGAACACCAGCTCCAAATTCTAAAGAACGTTTTAAAATGTTTTTTGACAGAAATCGAAAAAACACGCACATTTGTTCTTTAAGAGCAATAGTGTAGGCGATATTTAACCGTGATGTTGTTGTTGCAATCCTTTTCAAGTCCTTGTGTTTAGATTCGAACCGCATCACAGATAAATGTGCCAGAGGGCCTGACATTCTTATTACCTCAGGATAATGTCTCATGTTATGATGTTTAGGCTTCAATGTATCATTGAACAGCTCAATGTACATATTATGATGAGATGTTATCATAGAATTTAAAACGTCAATCATTTCAACTTGGATGGTTTTACTGAAACAGATCCCCACTATTTCTCTTAAAGTAACAAAGAAATCCCATGTTTTATTTGTAAATTCAATATTAATCAGATCCGCAATTAGCATGGGAAAAATAACTACAAAAGTATGCATTTCACTAGCCGACATAAATATTTTCTTATTTCTAACATCCTCTAATTTCAATAAAGGTGGCCTATTCTGAAAACCATTTTTTGTGTAATTAAATGATTTCATTCTGTTGTTTAGGGCCTCGATACGCAAGATCTTTTGTTTCAAGACAAAGTTATGTAGAACATGAGCCATATCATATCTACAAACACCTTCTAACAAATCGTGCATTATATCAACAAAATAATTTTCAGTAACATGGAAATACATCAGATCATACCAGATTGAGGCTTCTTTGACACCATTGCTTTTTGGGTCTAAGAAACCATTCTTTTCGTATTGCTCTCGAGTTCTTTTCAATTCTGGAAGCAAAGGAAAGTTTCTCTGTGCATCAGACTTTCGCATTAAACATAATCTGCAATAGTAATTAGAATTGAAACCCTCTGTAAATCCCATGGCACTGTTCAGACCTTCATTGTCACCTGCCAGCAAACAAATTGAAAAATAAATTTTTTTAGCATTGCCATTTATATTAATTTCTATGCCTTCCGTAATTAACCAATTCAGTTCCTCTACTAATATTACGAATATCGCTTCATTTCCATCCAGTAAGGTTTTTCTGTCAGAAGAGTTAAACAAAGCAGTCAGAAAAATATTGTCTAGAGTTGACCTGAAGTGTGGTGGCAAACATGGTGGTGAAAAATAAACACTACCTAGTTTGTTAACACCAGCATGTGATCCAAGTGCATTATTCACTTCAAAGTCATCACAATAAAGAAAAAGTGGTAATACTAATTTATCACCAAAGTGTTTCTTTTTTTCATCCCATAACTCAGCTTGCAAAAAGTTGGACATTAACCCATTACTTTTCTGCACTTTCAAAAACTCCATATAATTCATCGTTTCACTTAAGACTTCATTAAAAGAAAAAAAAGTGCCTTAAAGTTTCTCTCATTGGAATGAATTGACCTTTTACTACAGTCCTGTCCTGAATGATTCGGCCTTCAGAAAGAACATTGTCAAGCCTATCTCCTATAACATAGTTTCTGTTTCTTATAAAACACCCAGTTTCCTCGAGAGCTTTGAGATGTCTATGTTCAGTTGATAATGAATTTTGAAATGGTTTCATCACAACATCGAAAATATCTTATAAGTCTAAAATGTTACCTCCAATAAAAGATTTTTCAATTAATGGCTTTATAATTCCAAATATGTTTGAAAACAAATCTGTAACATTTTCTAGGATTTCTTGGACTTGGTTTCGAGGCATTGTTCTATTTGCATACAATTTTCCAATAAATGACAATGCATATTGAAATATATAATTTTCATAATCTTCAATATTTGAAGAAAATGAAGATGAACTGTTTTCAGGTTTGTCAGCCGAAAGCGATTCTTCCATTTGTTCACTATCATTTGGAATGTTCTGAACATTGTCGACCAAAATATCCCCAGCAACACCCTTTTCAAATTTCACTGGGAATTTGTGAATAGTTATAAGATGTCTGCGATAAGATGACCAGTCATTTAATGTTCGAAAACAAAGGTCCTCTTTACATTTAAAATTGCTATTAAAATTACAATGACAAGCTTTCAAATGCATTTTCATGCTTGAAACACACCTAACTTTCTTTTCACAAAACACACCATTTTTGCAGACATCCTATTAAACTAACAAATACAAAACAAAAGTACACAAAAAATAAATAATACTAAATCAACAAAGCAAATCTTCTGCTTCCTTAAAAACATTAGAACATTAGAGTTACCTTCTCCAAAGTATTGAGTAGTCTTAATCTGATTGATGTAATAGAAAGGAAAACTGTAAATACACTTTAGTATGGCCTAGGATATTCAAATACAGATATTCAAATGCCTGGTGTTTACATATTGACCACACTATGGAGATTCTTAAGTTCCACCAGTTCACAGGCAGTGATTGGTCAATTTCCAAAATTGCGTGTGGGTTGTTAGAAAGTGGTTTGAGAAGAACTTATTTGTTTTTTCAAGTGGTGAAGTAAAGTGTAGAGAGGTCTCGTTGCTCAGAGCGAAGTCGCTCGCCTTTCACGAACGAGGTCCGGGTTCGATACCCGTCGATTCCCAGATAAGCTCATATGAAATGTGTTCCAACAAAATGAGTCTGCCAGCTTCACTGGGGCTCCACCAACCCCTGTGAAGTGTCCTAAACCCTACCTGTTTCCTAATTCCTTCACAATTCTGACCGCTGGGTAGTGACGCAGGAGCGCGTAAGAGTGAGGCACGTGCGCGGAGATGCTACCTGACGGTCCTCTTTACAAAAGACTGACGAGACGAGACATACACAGACAAATATTAATCTACGCCTGATCAGGGCATTCGAGACGTGTTACACCGATTAATAAAAAGACTAAGACGCAACAAACTTAAAAAAGTCCTTATTTTTAATGTGGCAAATAAAATGTATATAATCAGTGTCATGAAGTATAATATTTAGTGTTGCTCCATTACATTTATTTTTTTAAACTAATGATTTTCTTAGGAATTAAAATTTGGAATAATTTCCCATGATTCTATCAAGAAACCATGATACATTTGAGTTATGACTTGTGTATAAGTTAATTAGATTGTGCTGCATACAGTAAGTTACTACACGTTTCCAAATGACACGTTTCCATTTTTGATATTTTTTTAACTGAAGCATTTTTCTTCACTTTAGCTAATTTTTCAAGTTTTCAAGATGAATGTCCCAAAATACTTCACATTACCAGTTAACATTCTTGCAATATGCAAATAAAATATGCAATCAGGTGCAAATTTTTATACCAATACGGTTAATGTTTTCTATTGTGAATAAAGATAATTCCTTAGTCACATATACAATTTCAAACGTGTATGACAAGTCAAATACAATGAATGCAGGTGCACAAGTTATCCTGGGCTCCAGATTTTAGTCTTCTCTTACTATACATTATAATGAGTAAAGGTAAAGCAGTATTTTAATATAAGAATATAAGGAATGTTCACCTCCATGTGAAAGATCTGGAAGCGACATTCAGTTTTGATTTTGAATACACTGCTAACAATTTTTAACCCTCCACTCCTCTCATGTATAGCAAAAGGAAGCTCAAGAAGACTTTGGCAGAGTGAAGTTACATTTACTATCCAGAAATCAAAGCAAGGGGGCCAACTCAGCATTTGCTCAAAGGATCAATGGAAACTGGACAAAAAACCCTAATCGAGTTGGTGTCACTGATCTTACAATACTTGTTACTAATGATAGTAATAATAATTATTATAATAGTAATAATTCTAATAATAGTAATAACAATTCTAATAACAACAATACTATTCATTTAGAAATTATTTAACAATGTTATTATTAAAAATGCCTAATGCATCTAGCAAATTCAGGGTGAAGGAAATAGAAGTTTGGTCTGGCTTTCTCCTTCAACATCAGTCCAACTGCAATTTAACACAGGCAGGACGGGATATGCCAGTTCTTTATTCTTTGTTCAAATGAGTCAAATGAGATAAGAACTTTTATTTATTTGTTTTTTTTAAGGGAAGTAGTGTAGTGATTTGTAAATTCCTTCACACTGTAGAACATGTTGTTAAGCAGCACAACTTTCAATTTACTTTTAAATGTATGTATTGTGTTTACGTCTTTAATATCATGGCTCAATTTGTTGTAAAGTGTAATGCCCTCTATTAGGATCCTTTGTTGATAAAATGTAGTTTCAGAATAGGGAACCTGTAGGTTATCCTTTTGATGAGTGTTGTACTAGTTGTGTACATCAGAATTTAGAGTAAAAGTGTCTTTGTTTTCCATGACAATCTTCTTTGTGAAGACCACTATTTCAAATATATACACGTCTGGTAGTGGAACAATCCTTAATTTATTGAACATGGGTTTGCAAGACTCCAGCTTATGAGTGCTGGTCATTTGTCACAGTATTTTTTTTTTTGGACAATAAATGTGTAAGAGCTTTCAGGGGCATTTCCCTAAAATATTATTCCACATTTCAAGTGTGAGTGCACGTTTGCAAAATACATAGTCCAAAGTGTCTCAATGATGGAGCTTGACCTGAGGGTGTATAGGCCATAGCAAGATTTGGTGAGCTGCTTATTAAGATGTGAAATGTGAACATTCCATTTTAGGTTTTCTTGGATCGTTAGACCGAGGAAGGTTGTTTCATGGGATATCGTTACAGGGTTATTATTTATGAGCAAATGCCGTGAGAGTTGTCCTTTGGATTGTGGATTCATGAAATTTAGAGACTGTCTTGCTGGTATTTATGATGAGTTTGTTGTCTTGAAACCATTTTACTACTGCATGCAAGGTTTCTTGAGTTTCTTTTTCTGATTGTTGTGTTTTTGCTTGGATAATAATGTTTGTGTCATCTGCAAACAAAATTATTTTGTTATTTCTTAAAGCTGAAGGCATGCCATTTATATACATAAAGAATAGTATAGGCCCTAGGATGGATCCTTGCGGGACTGCACAATTTATCATCTGAGGGCAGCAGTAGTATGAGGAGATTTTGTTTTCTTTAATGTGCTGGAGGGTAACTACTTGGCAATGGTTAGATAAATATGATTTGATCCATTGACCTGCAATGCCTTGGATCCCTAGTATTTCTAGTTTAGTATGTGATGATCAATAATGTCAAAAACATTAGACAAATCTAAGAAAAGACCAATGAGAATTTCCTTCTGATTTAGTGCAACAAGTTTGTCATTTAAAAAGGAAAAAATGGCTGTGTCTGTGAACCTGACCCCTGCCCATGAAGACATGTTGTGCATTTGTATGGATATTATTTGCATTGAAAATGTTTGAGTCTATGATTAAAAAGCCTTTCCATAATTTTTGAAAACCCTGATAGAAGGGAGATAGGTCTGTAGTTCAGTGGATTCAAATGTGCAAAATTTTCACATGGGTTCAGCTAATGACAATTTCAGAGAGAAAGGGAAGTTTTGCACTAGAACTCTTTCCAAGGGAAGTAATTCTCTGATTTTGCAATCTAGGTGTGCATATCAATCCGCAACGGAACACGTGCATATCGTGTACACGCCCTTTCAATTCTATTGTGAACACGTCAAGTACATTCCAGTTCGAGCTCAAGAGTACATTCATTTGGGCCAATGAACACAATTTATAAACAAAAATGCAAATCGTGGCAAGCTCTTGTACACATCCCGTACATTTTATTTATTTATTAATTTAGTCAAAAACTGTATGTGACGTATGGTGGAGAAAATCATCTGCACACACTTTCTTGAGTTACAGAATCCCTTCCCAATAATTTAACTATTAATAGTTGAAAGATTAATAATAATAATAATAATAACAATAATAACAATAATAATAACAATAATAATAACAATAACAATAACAATAATAATAATAATAATAATAATAATAATAACAATAATAACAATAATAATAATAATAATAATAATAATAATAATAATAATAAGACTGCAACAATTCATGGATAAACTTACGGAACTAGAAGATAGCATAGACGAGCCCAAACGAAATGTACTGTTGACCGGAGATTTCAATGGGAAAGCCCCCGAGTGGGGCGAAGAAAGGATGGACAGAAGAGGAACTGTAATAAGTGAAATGATAGCCCGAAGGGACATGGTTGTAATAAACAGAGGAGTTAAACCGACGTTTAATCGGGGAGACGCCAAGTCAATAATTGACCTCACTATCGCAAACCAGCAGTTCGCCGGTCACATTGAAGAATGGGACGTCCTAGAGGAGGAGTCCCTAAGTGACCACAACTATATATCCTTTAGGATTGTAGGAAGTCGGTTCTCCAAACAATCGTTTTATAGAAGGCGTGAAAACTGTCCAAAGCGGGCATGGAATGCTCGGAAGCTTAACGAAGAGAACCTCAAAAGATCCCTGACAGAATCCAGGCACATGCAAGAACTACGGTGGGGAGTTCAACCCCAAACAATAGACAGTATGGCAGACAGGACTCGAAAAGTAATTCAAGCGGAAGAGGAAGGAACTCAACCGCGCAATAAGAAGAAGCAAGGACATGTGCTGGAAGAAGCTGCTATTAGAAATTGAAAACGATCCGTGGGGCTTGCCTTATAAAATTGTTGTGAAGAAGTTGAATGGGAGGCGGAATATCCCTGCTCTAAATGATAAGACGTGGGTCGAAGAAATAATTAGGCACCTATTTCCTAAACGGCCAAAAAGGAAAAGGAACAGCTATGACAAAGCGGTAGAGGCAGACATGTTCACGATACGCCAACTTCAAGAAGTTGGCAAATGCCTGAAAGCAGGCAAGGCACCTGGGTTGGACGGGATACCGAACGAGGTACTGAAAGTAGTCATCACAGAATATCCGGACCTTCTATTGGAACTCTTCAATAGGTGTATGATATATGGAGGCTTTGCCAAAGATTGGAAGCGACAGAAGCTTGTACTATTAAGGAAGGGACACAAGCCGGAGGATAGTGCATCATCGTACAGGCCCATCTGCCTTCTGGATACCATGGGCAAAATGCTGAAAGGCCTAATCCTTCAGCGCTTGGAGAAGTACATGATAGGAGATTGCAGCTTGGCTCATAACCAGTACGGATTCCGTAAAGGCAGATCGACGATCGACGCTATCAGGGAAGCAGTCGAACTGGCAAAAACGGCAAGAGAAGGTAGCGGCAGGAAGAAAGGATTTTGCGCCCTTATAGCAATAGACATTCGGAACGCATTCAACTCCTTGGGTTGGGAAGATGTGAAAGAGGCATTAGAAAGACGGAACATCCCAGACTACCTGAAGAATCTTATAGGAGACTACCTAAGTGAGAGAAGCATTGTATATGAAGGAGATAATTGGAGAATTAAAGAAGAAATGACGTGTGGAGCCCCCCAGGGATCTCGGCTAGGCCCAATGCTATGGAACCTGGTTTATGATGACTTCCTAAAGATGCCACTCCCAAGGGATGTAAATATTATAGGATTTGCGGACGACGCCTTGATTGTAGTCGCAGCACGAAACGAAGACCTTCTTGAGATGCGAGCGAATGAAAGCCTGCATAGAGCAAAAAGATGGTTGGATAAACGAAAATTAGACATGGCGACAGAGAAAACAGAGGCAGTTCTGGTCACCAAAAGAAGGGGCTTTAGGAAGCCGAGAATAGAGGTGGGAGGCAACGAAATAAAATGGAAAAAACACATTACCTATTTAGGAGTAGAACTCGACAATTGCTTGAGTTTTGGACCGCATGTGGAGAAGGTAGCGATGAAGGCAATAGAAGCGGGAGGAAACCTAACACGGCTAATGCCGAATGTTGAGGGCCCGAGGGAAAAGAAAAGACGACTGGTAGCAAGGTCAGTCCTGTCCAAAATGCTTTACGCAGCTCCCGCATGGGCGGGCGCTATGAAAGTAGAGAAATATAGGAGAAGGCTGCTGTCGGTACAGAGAGCGGTAGCACAGAGGAAAATCTCTGCCTACAGAACAGTCTCTGAAAGTGCTGCCCTTGTGCTACCAAGTGTACCCCCTATCGACCTTCTGACGAAGGATAGAACATCCGACTACGAAAACCTGAAAGAAATGCAGTCTTCAGAAAGGGAGAAGCAGAAAGGGTGAAGAGGGGAGCAAGAGCGGAACTCTTTCAGATATGGCAAGACCGCTGGAGAAAAGAAACGACAGGTAGATGGACTTATAGTCTAATACACGACATAAAGAAATGGGTAGAACGCAAGCACGGTGAGACCGATTACTATCTGACACAAGCCTTCACAGGCCATGGATGCTTCAGAAGCTACTTATACCGCTTCAAAAAGAAAGAGGACAACAGGTGTACCACCTGCGGAACAGGAGACGACGCAGAACATGTGTTATTTTACTGCCGAGATTTTGAAGTAGACAGAGAAATAATCAACTCTTATATTGGAAAGATGTCCCCAAACAACGTAGTGGAAGCAATGCTAGAAACAGATGACAACTGGGCAAAAATTCAGAATTACGTGAAGAGAGTTATGAAGAAGAAAGAAGAAGCCCTCAGGGGATCGGACTAGAAGGATCCTAGAGATCACCGATCCAGTCTGGCAAGATGAAATGCCACAGCTGCGATTCCTTGCTAAGACATTCTGGCTGGAATGGAGGGGGTTTTAGTGGGTAGCCCAACTAAGGGAGTCCCACACACGGGGTTTCAAAGCCTTACGGTGCATAAAGCATTTCCCCCGCCTCAAAAAAACAAAATAATAATAATAATAATAATAATAATAATAATAATAATAATAATAATAATAATAAAATTAAAAAGGCGAGACACGACTCCATGCGCACTTGTACGTTTGCGCATATATCCATTTTCGGGAGGGACCTCTTATTACAGGGCCCTAGGTCGTGGAAGTGGATAAATCCAGTTGCTAAATGTAGAAAAAATCCTCTAACACGTGTAGCCTGAATCCACGTTTTGTGGGTCTTTGATACAAAAAACTCGAATGACGGCAAACGTCTGTCCGTCTGCGAACAACGCTAGCGGCTAAACCGTTCAGCAGATTTGCTCCAAAATTGATATTATCAATTGGTTGATGTCGCGGCCTCCTTGAATTTTAAACCGATGGGGGTTAATTTACATAAAGCCCTCGTACATTTTCAATGAAAATGGCTCCATCGTTTTTTATTAAATTTTGTTGTTGGATAATTTGAAGGACGTTTAAGAGAATGGTGCAGGTCTCATTTTCGTTGAAAATTCCGATTTTTCGAAAATGGCAAAAATTCAATTTTTTCCGGGGTTTTCCTTGAACTCTAATTACGAAGATAGAGAGTTTTTCTCTTAAGGAAATCTGTTCCTTAAAGATAGATTTTAAAATAAGGTCATGTACAATTTTTCGAAAATTAGAGTACTTTTAGCGTAATTTTGCGTGAATGTATGGGTGAGAAAGTACGTGCTGTCTTGGCACCACTAGTTTGTAGTGAGCTGATGATACTGTCGCCTGATGAATATGAGTACTAAAGTTACTATGAATACGAGTGTTAAAGTTATTGACATCGACTTTTGATGAAAATATATTCCCGCTCTTGAATAAGTCATTTTTGACAAAAACCATTGATTCGTAAATCAAGAAACCAGGTAATAGTAAAATTCCTAGATTAATAAAGAGAGGCTTTCAATTGGTTGGAATTTGCTTATTATTCGTACAATTATTTTTCGTAATCTTAAATTCTGGGAGCTACACTTTAATTTACTTAACGTGGCATCTCAAGGTCACGCTAAAAAGAGGAAGACGGAAGGCCAACTCAAATAGGGAGCCGTAAAAGTCCGGAGCTGTAGAGACGTTGCACCTCCCCATTTGAGTCCGTCTTCCCTCTCCTTCGTTCGTGCGTGACCTTGACATGTCACATTAAAAAAAGTACAAAAGACGTATTTCCTCAAAATATAGTGCCATAACTCAGGAACAATTAGTGTGAATGAATTTGTGATGGAATCCACTTTGGGTATTTTTTTATTTATTTAATGAGAATGGGGTTTTGTATAAAAGATAGTACAATCATTACATTGTTGGAATTAAACAGAGATATTAGAAAACATATTGCTTGTACGTTTGTGTTCAACGAGCACATCACCCAACCGTCTCCTTGAAATTAAGAATCTTAGTAGATCATGTATGTATCGACCCTGATCATTTAATAAAAATCGAAACACACTAAATGCGATTAAAATACTACTATCGTAGTATCGTACATACGTATCGTAATATCCGTCCGAGAAAGTAAAAGGTGGTCGAAGTGGCCTGCTTGCGCGATGCCGTGGCGCGGGGGTCGCTGCCCTGTCTTCCGCCCCCCGCCACCACAGGCTGCGTGCGCCTCGCGAACACGGCTTCAGTCGTTCTATACTGAGTTTTTGTCAATTCAAGGCAATCCTGCCAGAGATCCTTCTGGACTTCCCCGAGCTCCCCCGACGTCTGGTGGGCGTCAGGGCCCACGAGTCACCGGGGGCGCTCGCGGCCTTCACTCTACACGATCTGCGCACCAGGCTCCGGACCACCCGCTCACGTACCTCCCACGCGTAGTATATATAGTTACATACTACGCGTTCCTGGTCATATGCGACCAACTTTTTTACATTTCGCCTGTCATTTGTCCACGGCACGAGGTACCTGAACTCTCGACTCTACTTTCTGCCAACATTTTTGCACGGCAAATGACTTCGTTCGACTCTGATGTTATAAGGAAAATAATTTTCCCTTGCCCATTCCTTTAACTTGAATTGTCAAACCTTGTATTTTGTCATTTGCAAGTTCGCATTAAGGAATAACCATTCTAGAAGGCAGTGTTTAAAAATCACATACAGAGAATTGTTTGTCCTTCACAATATAATTCAATAAGCATAAGTACAGTATAAATCATGTATAATTACAGTATGATTCACTGAATTTGGCCACATGATTTCACTGACACAGCTTTATACAAAATAACCAATTTTTAATTTATATGCATATACACAATCAACATAGAGTTTCTTAGGGCATTTCGGAACGACGGTCCGGGGAACTCATTTTTCCCCACCCTCAGGCTAGACTGTGTAAAGGAGAAAATTTATGAATCGTGTACAACTTCATTCTATAAGATTTCTCGCATGTTCAGTGACAAAAAGTGATTATAATTAACGCCTCAACGTGCCCTAAAGTTTGAGAAGGGGAGAGGGGGACAACATAATGCTAATAAATTTCAAATGGCAATTATGCAATCCTAAATGTTTTACTAGGTAACTAAAAAAGGAAATGTAAATGTATTCATCCCAATAATCATCGAACCCCTTTTACAACCTTGAGCTGTTAATTTCTTTTACTGAGCATAATAATGCAGCATTTTCAAGTTGCTAGGTGCATAATAGTCTCTCCATAACTTTCCCTACCAGTGCACGTACGCTTCTCATGATGGCACTGAACATACCCTCTTTACTCCCCTCTCAGCTCATGAACCCTTCACGTCTACCTTACTTTTTGAACAATTTCTATAAAATTATATACACTGAAAAAGTGTTTAAATTAAAGATTCCTACTCAGAGAAAAGAGAAATTCAAGGAGTTGCAAAAATTAGTGCCTGAATATAATGAATATAAGTTTTTAACACGGTATTTTAAAATTGCCTTCAGCAACCATTGAAGAGCCCAAAGATCATTAGTGTAATGACTAAAAAGTTTTGCAGAAACTGAAAGGATAAAAATGTATGACTTTTCTTCAAATTAAATATGTTTATATGATTTGAGTAATCCATTCTGTGTGTTTTAAGGCAATACAGTTTTGTAGTTTACACTAAACAACACGTTTCTGAATTAGGCTTAATGTTTTTGTCAGTTCACACAAAGGGAAAGATCCCAACTTCGGCAACACATATAACCAATATAAATAATATATATAACCTCGTTCACCAGGGTTCTCATTCAATCGTAGGTCATTCAATAATTAAAGAGACAAATTGGTCTGGAGAAAAAACAGTGAGAAGGACAAGTTTGGTAATTTTAGGACTGTCAGCATCACTGGGATGAACCCTCACCATCTGCAGGATAAACATAGTAGTGTTCATAACCTGAAAATGAAGTTTCATGACGGCAAGTCCACTTGAAAATTCCACATTGGTTGAATTTGTCATTTGTGATTAGTTTTGTACTTGCTGAAGGTGAAAGACAACTAATATATACTCTAGAATGACTTAAGTGTATGGTGAAATTTGTAAGAATCACGTGAAGTTTTACAAGTTAGTAGAACAGTTCAAAAGTGGCCGAGGCTCAGTCACTGACAAACACCGTTCTCGCCGCATCAGCAGCAAGATTCATGTTGACTGTTTGGGGATGCTATAGGAGCATGTTTTTGTAATTATCTCGAAAAACAGCGTATATTAAACAGCCAATACTGCTCAGATATGCTTTTTGAAAAAGGTGAAGCTACTCACGAGAGAGAAATGTTGTGAATCTCGGAGGAAAAATGAAATTCTCCAGGAAAACAATGTACGTCCTCACACTGCTCAACAAAGTGGCAAAACCATCAACAAAATAGGTTGGGAGGTACTACCTCATCCCACTTACAGCTCTGATTTAGCACTATCAGATTTCCATTTGTTCGGTGTACTGAAGGAGGCATTACATGGGAAGAAGTTCCAAGATAACGAGGTTGTAAAAAAATTTATGGGAAATTGATTCAAACACCAAGATAAAGAGTTCTTTGCAGCAGTTATAAAAAAAAGCTGGTAACCCTTTGAGCAAATGCATAAATGTTGGTGGGGATTATATTAAAAAGCAGGAAAACTCTTGTTTTGTAAAAATGAACGTTTATTTCTCCAGACCAATTTGTCTCTAATTATTGAATGCCCCTCATAGTACTCTCTATTTTGTTATCTCATATGTATGTAAAAATATACAGAAATATATAGTTAGTATAGAGACCATAATGTAATGCTCTGGAAAATTCAGAGATTTTAAAAGAAATGCACAGTTCATTGATTCCGTTGTTTTAACTCGTTAAAATTGAGACATACTATGAGAGGACTATTCTGTGCAAGTTTTCTTAAATTCTGGATTCACTACTCTAACTCATTAAAAAGTTGAATCCTGAATACTGATGGAAATTAGTGTTTTTAGCAAGAATTAATAATAAAATATTTGCCATGCTTGAGGCAAATGAATCACCCTTTGTTGCTTTAACAATGCCATGCCGGTAACAACACAACACATCAGCGCCTTTCTGAGTGACCTGAATCCACCTCTGCTATCAGATCGTGTTGCTAACTTCTACTATTTTAAAGGCCAAAATACACATTTAATTGTCGAATGTGTGCTGAAATTTGCTTTGAAAGAATTATGTCAGACCTCCATACATCAAAGCTGATGGTTCCTTCGATAATATTCGATATATAAAAGTTTTGATACATAGAAATAGTTATAGAATTTTTGAAAATTCTTTCAAACAGTTATTGGAAAATTTGGGTAAATTGGAAAATTCCACAAAAAATATTTAATACATGTTTCAATCATTCTTACCACATTCTTTCCCAGAATTTTGAGTTGGAATTGCAATAATTGGACAGAAAGGAATTGAAATATGAGCAATTATAAAAACACTTTTCTCAAAACATCTCAAAATATTTTCTTTAAACTTTTTGTGTGGATAGTACTAAACGCACTAAATAACTTGCCATTTTGATGTATTGTTTTGGTATTTCAAAAATTACACAAATGCCTTTTTTTAGAAATATCTCTCACATGATTACAATTTACATTACAGGAATTTTTGTGCATTATAGCATTTGTAAGTACAACTGCTTAAAAGTGATGTTTATTGAAAACTTTTTGCTGTATACCAAATCAGGAACATAGACAATTTTGTAACACAACAATTTTATTTCTCCCAATCTCCAACAATCTCTACATCAACACGAACATGTTCACCATAAAGTCTCTCTCAGTCACGACTGCTCCACATCCAACTTCCGAGTGGCCGAGACCTCCAGCGCTCCAACCCTCCGCTCGGCGTCCCCCTCCCCGCCGGGGAGGGGTGGCTGCTCTACCCCTTCGTTCCCGGTCGCCGGGTGGCGACGGGGCGCGCTCGCTGCTCCCTCTATCCGCGGCGCGGGTAATTCCTATCCCGCGACGCCGCCAACGTTGTTTTAGTAGTATCTGCTCCTACAGATACTACACTTTTCTGTGAAAATGAGCTAAAAAACGTAAATTTTCAGAAAAACTCAAATGACATTTTCTTGAAAAAAGCTCCAAATGTGAAAATGTGTACAATTTAATAAAACACTATTTATTGACAATTTAATGTCATACAAATATCTCATGAAAATGAACTACACCATTCTGTGAATTGAAATAAAATAACAGCTGTAAATACAATGTTCTGTCTACAACATTGTTTTTATTGAGTTAGTTTTGAGAAAATTGTTCATTATTTATTTATTTATTTATTTATTTATTTTACGTAAAAAAAAACAGTTAAAAACTGCGTATGACGTGCTATGGGGAAAAGTGAATTGTGTGCACATTTTAAAAATTCTGTGATCCCTACACTAAGTCATATACTACTTAAATTTTGAATTTTTGAAAGGGAGAGAAAAAAAAAAACTCCCATGTAATAAAATCTATTTTCAAGGATAAACAAGCAATAAATTTTGAATTTTGAAAGGGAGAAAAAAAACAAAAAAACTCCCATGTAAAAAATCTATTTTCAAGGGTAAATAAGCAATAAATTTTGAATTTTGAAAGGGAGAAAAAAACAACAAAAAAACTCCCATGTAATAAAATCTATTTTCAAGAGAAATAAGCAATAAATTTTGGCTCTTATTACTTCCTGCCGCGACAACATGGAAACGATAATTTGAATAATTGTATTTCCCACTGAATTCTAGAAGACGTGCACAGAAAATGAAGTTACATTTATGTCCAGAAGCAAAACAAGGGGCCATCTCAGCATTTGCTCAATGGATCAGGGAAACTGGACGAAAAACCTGATCGAGATGGGGGTCATTGACCCGGAAGCTGTAGTACAATAGTTGTTACAGGTTGTTTATACTCATTTATACAGTCCAAATGGTAAATAATGCATTATGTCTCATTGTTAAAAATGTTACTTTTCTTGTGATGCTAAGTATAGTCTCTAATTGTATAGAAACAGTTATGCAGCAGAAACGATTTCACTTGTGATTTAAACTTTTCTATTGAATTTAATCGTTTAATGTCATCTGGCAAAGTGTTGTAAAATAATGTACATGTATTGTATGTGAATTTTTTGTAATGAGCTGTTGATACTGTCACCTGATGAATATGATTTCTACGTCGAGTGTTATAGTAATAGACTTCGGCATTTTCTGAAAAAATATTCCCGCCCTTGAGCAAGTCATTTTTTACAAAAACCACTGATTCGTAAATAAAAAGACACGGTAATGGTAGAATTCCTAGATTAATGAAGAGAGGCTTACATGAATCACGTGGGTGGGATTTGGTTATTATTCGTACAATTCGTTTTTGTAATCTAAAAGTCTGAGAGCTATAAGATGTATTTCCCCAGAATATTATGCCATATCTCAGGCGGGAATGAACATTCGCGAAGTATACACAACGAGCAGTATGAAGGCTGACTGAATTTGCAAGAATTCTGAACGCGTAGCATAATGAACTTAATTTTGTGTTCAATTCATTTAAATGGACGTTCCATTTAAGGTTTGACTGAATTGAGAGACCTAAAAATTTTGTTGCCTTAACATCAGTCAATGGTACACTGTTCATTTTCAATGGAGCACAGAATTGTTTATTTGAAATGGAAAACTGCATTAAAACCGTTTTCTTTTCGTTTACTATTAATTTGTTATTTCGGAACCAATTTGAAACATCTGATATTGTACTATTTACGGTTTCTTTATTGCAAAGGATGTTCGTATCATCCGCAAAGAGAACCGTTCTTCCGTTTCGAATCGTCGAGGGCATATCGTTTACGTAAAGTAGGAACAGAATAGGGCCTAAAATCGATCCTTGAGGAACTCCACATGCAATGGGCAAAGAGTCGGAAAGGTGCGTACGTAATGTTCCATCATTCCAGTAAGGTATTTCAACTCTCTGAGATCGTTGTTTAAGGTACGAACATAACCAATCTAGAGCAATACCACGGATTCCATATGAAGGTAATTTGGAAAGTAAAATGTCATGATCAAAGACGTCAAAAGCGTTTGAGAGATCTAAAAATAATCCAATAGGTGCCTCGTTTTGATCCAATGATGAGGCGACATCTTTAAGAAAAGAAAATGTAGCTGTTTCCGTTTATTTTGATTTTCTAAATCCATGTTGGCAATCTGAAAGCGCGTCGTGTTTAGTGAGAAAGGTTTCCATTCGTACGTAAAAAAGTCTCTCTAATATTTTTGAAAAAACTGATAGAAGAGAACTGGGCCGATAATTTTGAATTTCATTTTTGTTGCCTTTTTTGAAAAGCGGCTTAATTT
>BLKR01001388.1:67500-297401 GCA_011170035.1 Teleogryllus occipitalis
CCTATATCTTTATGACAGATTCAGATATTTCCAAGTACACAGTGTAAAGGTTCTTTCAATTCTAGCTTTCTGATGATAAGCAGTTGACACCGAATATTTTGAAAGAAAATTTCAAGTAGTGTATGGTATGTACACATACACACATCCTGTTACAACAGAAGTATTTCAAATTTAATGGGGGTCAGCAATTGTTATCCAGAATATGTGGATAACCACATGATGAAGTATGCTGACTACACACTTTATGACTAACTTCACCATGATGAAGTATGATATCTACAACACAACACTTTGCTCACTCAACATTGGCACAATCAACTTTTTACCACCATATGAACATCTGCAGTTCAATAGAGAAGGGATTTTCATGGTTATAACACCTACAACAAAGTAATTAAAAATACAAACTTGAGTAGTTTTTTTTTTTTATGCACCAAGGGCTATATAAGGGTTCTAAATGATCGAATGGCAACAAAAACCCCAAAGGCCTTTGGCCCGAGGGCTTTTTATTGCCTGAGATCCAAAAGCCTGTGGTACATTCATGATATTATTTTTTACTTAATTCTATTGATTTAGATATTTACTAATTAATTAAATGTTAAGTTCACTCCATTTGTCTTTTCATATTTCACCCCTATAATTTCCTTCATAAGAGGAAATTAAATGTAAATCCATGCAACATTTAACTTATTATGTTTCCCTTGTAACCATAATCCTCTCAATCCAGTTAAGCAATAACTAATCGGTAAAAAATAAATATATTTGATGATAAAAACACTGTAGAAGCAACTAACAAGATGAAAAAAGGACTATATGCATTTTATAATCCAAGCTGCACAAGATTAAAAATAATAACAATAATAGTAATAACTACAACATCAATAAATATAATAAGCAGAGTAGGAGTGTCAAAGATTGGGAAGTACTTGAGGGTGTGTCACTTAGCAACCATCTCAACATACAATTTTCTGTCGCTACAAATCAGGGGTATCATCGGGACGTGGCAAGATGGGACAAAGACAGGGCAGCCTGGAATGTAAAAAGGTTAGATGTAGACAAGGCTAAAGAGTCCCTGGAAGACTTAATTGATTGATTGATTGATTGATTGAGTTTAAAGGGCGCTTCAACTACCGAGGTCATTGGCACCCATGTCAAAGTATTTCTAAAAAAATCAATTAAAGTTTATTAAAAGTTGCTGGTGCAGCTTTCCAGCTAATTTAAAGGCTCATATATGCCCTAAAAGGAAACCATCCATTACGCATAAAAAAAATCAGGTAAACAAGACTCGGCCACTTTTGACAGCTCTTGATGAAAGTTCTGAAGAATAATAAAAAGAATGACATCTGCCTGATTAGGTTTACAAAAAATATTAGTAACTGATATGTTCACTCTGCCCCCAGAAGGGATGGGTGACAGTGAAATGAATTCTACAACTGCTTTTCGTTGTGTCAGTGAAACGAATTTTACTGCTGAATTCCTTTGTGTTCTAGGGTTGGGATGCCCTTTTGACCTTGCTCTTGAAATACAAGAGACCACTCATCAAGGGACACGAGAAAACATTTTTGAGCATCAGTCGCAATATGCATCTTACAAAGAGAACAGTGCTAGAGTTTGTTCCGTGAATCATGTGTACACTGTGCGAGTGGAAACCACAGTAACAGATACGACTGATGTTTCAACCCATTTAATTTTTCTGATCATGATTTTTAAGAAAAGAAAATCTCCAAGACATGTAATCACAGTTTACTAGTGAAATGTGATTTAGAGAGGTCAATAGATTGATAAATTTATGATTTATGTTGGAAAAAAAGGAGTCGGCTTCCAAAAATGCTTTTTATTACTAAAGATCTAGATCAGTGGATCCTGTAGCATTAACCAATGTAGCGGGAAGTCCAGTAAATATAGTGAAAACAGTAGACATCAAGGAAATGACAATTTTACCTGTTTAAGTTGTATTTCAAATCTAGTTTTGAATTTAGTATTTCATATCTTACTCTATACATCCAAGAAAAATTTATTGATTGATTGACTGATTGAGTTTTAAGGGCGCTTCAACTACCAAGGTCATTGGCGCCCATGTCAAGGTATTTCTAAAAAAATCAATTCAAGTTTATTAAAAGGGTTACTGGTGCAACTTTCCAACTAATTTAAAAGCTCATATATACCGTAAAAGGAAACGCATCCATTACGCATAAAAAAAACAGGTAAACAAGACAAATTTTAAAAACAAATCTGGGGCAGAGAAAATATTTATTGCCCTTATTTGTCAGATAAAATTATATATTCCGCTTTCTCTCAAAAAACACAAAAGCTTTGAGAGCGCGGAATCGTCATC
This sequence comes from Teleogryllus occipitalis, assembly GCA_011170035.1. Classification (NCBI taxonomy): domain Eukaryota; kingdom Metazoa; phylum Arthropoda; class Insecta; order Orthoptera; family Gryllidae; genus Teleogryllus; species Teleogryllus occipitalis. The sequence goes on from BLKR01001388.1 coordinate 69,836, forward strand.
TCCGAGCACCTCTCGTAGAGAGTTGCCCAGACCATGTCTTGGTCGGCTGCCAACAAATTTCAAACTCTGCAGGAGGAAAGATTCACGTTCCACGGAAAGATCCGCCCTGCATCTATCACAGGTAGGAGGAGACTCACCTCGAAGGAGGAAACTGAGAAAAGTGGCAGTGTCCGATACGAAGACGGGTTAAAATAACTTCCTCGCGCCTAGAAGGTCTGGACGAGGAACGCCAAGAATTGACAGAATCCTTTATTGTACTTAGTTTATAGGTGGTATTGTGCCACTATGTTTGCCACGCTCTAAAGATGGATCGTTTTAAAGAAGCTTTAACATCAGACGATGGTACAAAAGGAATGTCAACACGAGTACTCTCCGTCGCCGATTTCGCCGCCCAATCAGCCATCTCGTTTCCCACGATTCCCACATGGCCTGGGACCCAACTTAGTACCAGGTCATAGTGGTGAGACAAAAGGCGGTGGATTAGGTTTTGAACTGATTGCGTCAGGTAGTCCGATGAAGAACGGGAGACAGCTTGTAGTGAGCTGAGAGAATCAGAACAGAGAACTACTCGGCGCAAACTCGCTGACTCGATGTATTTTAGGGCTTCAAGAATTGCATACATTTCAGCAGTGAAGATACTGCACTGAGAATGTAGCCGATATGATTTGGTGGCTCTGATACAGTAAAAACTACATGCCACTGTGCCATTGCACGATGAACCATCTGTGTATAAGAATACATGATCTGGATAGGCTATCCTCATGTCCTGAAAATGCATCTGGTAAACAAGAGGGCTAGTCGTTTGTTTGGGAAGCTTGGATAGTCTGAGATCAATATTCGGACGGAGGAGTTTCCAAGGGGGAATGGGGTGCTTGGGGGTTTCACAGGGGTGGGAAGATCAACATTAAGGTCACGCAAAATATTTCGCAATCAAATACCTGGAGGCTGAGGCAGCGATGTTCGAAGAATATAGGATGTTTCATACTTAGGATGGGTAATTATTTGGCGACAAGGATGATTAGGAAGTCCTGATACTTTAGCACCGTAAGATGCTAATAAGATATCCTGCCTTCTTTTTAAGGAGGGCTCACCAGCCTCGGCTAGAAGGCAGTCCATTCGGCTGGTGCGATACGCACCAGTTGACAGACTGATACCAGCGTGGTGTATACTATTGATGGGTCGCAGAGTGGATGAAGCTGCCGAGCCATACACTTCACTACCGTAATCCAAAACTGAGCGGATGAGTGATCTATATAACCGCAATAGGGTAGTGCGGTTGGCACCCCATGATGTGCCATTCAGCATTCGAAGAAGATTAAGTGGAGAGGCACATCTGGTTTGTAATCCACGGATATGAGCACGCCACGTTAGGGACTTGTCAAATGTAAGCCCCAGGAACTTAGCAGATTCAGCGAATGGAAGCTGATTTCCTCCCAAGTAAAGAACTGGGTTGCTATGCAGATGGAATATCCTACAAAAATGCAAACAGGTACATTTAGTAGCAGAGAAATTAAAGCCCGTTGACGTGCTCCATTCGTGGAGCTTGTTGAGCACCATTTGGAGTTGCCTCTGTATCACACTGATGCTGCTGGATGAACAGAAGATGGCAAAGTCGTCCACAAACAAGGACGTTCTCGCACGGTCGACGCTATACCGTTGACGGCGATGGCAAACAGAGCGACACTCAGGACTGATCCTTGGGGGATACCATTTTCAAGAGGGTGACTACAAGAAAGCCTATCACCCACACGAACACGGAAGTATCTGTTTGAAAGGAAGCTTTGAAGTAATAGAGGAAGCTTCCCCCTAACTCCCCAAGAGTGCAGGGTTTGCAGAATTCCATGCCTCCAGGTGGTGTCGTAGGCCTTTTCTATGTCGAATAATACGGCCACAAAATGTTGCCTCAAGACGAACGATGTACAAACAGCTGTTGCCAACGAAGCGAGGTGGTCCAAGGTTGAACGGTTTCTTCTAAACCCGCTTTGGATTGGCGTCAACAGATTTTTGTACTCAAAAATCCAGACCAGACGCTGATTCACCATGCGTTCCAGAACTTTGCATACGCAGCTTGTGAGAGAGATAGGTCGATAACTTGATAGCAGTGATCGATCTTTGCCTTCTTTGGGAACTGGGACGATGATGGCCTCTCGCCAAAAGGCAGGGATGGTGTGCTCTTCCCAAATACGGTTAAAGAGTCGGAGAAGAAATTGCATGGCCATTTCGGGAAGATGCTGCAGCATTAAGTTGTGAATTTGGTCTGGACCTGGTGTGGTTCTTTTCGCAAGCATTAGAGCAGAACTCATTTCAAACATGGAGAAATGGGTATTATAATCCTCATGTGCTCTGCTAAGAAAATCCAAAGCGCGGTTTTCCATTCTTTCTTTGAGAAGAATGAAGTTTGGAGCATAGTTTGCAGAACTCGACATTTTTTCATAATGAGTGGCAAGTACCTCTGCAATGGCGTCTCGAGCTGTGATAACCTGACCATTTTTTAGAAGACCTGGCACAGAGTTTGAGGAAGGATATCCTTTGATTTGACGCACCTTCCTCCATACCAGACGTGGTGGCGTTTGGCAATTCAAAGAGGAGACGTATGACCTCCATGATGCATTTTTACTTTTTAAAATGGTTCTCCTCGCCTTTGCTCTGCACCTTTTGTACTCGATTAAGTTATCCGCGGTTGGATAGTGTTTTAATCTCGCCAAAGCTTTCTTACGAGCACTAACAGCCCTTGAGCAATCCGAGTTCCACCACGGGACGAAAGGGTGTCGCGATTTACCAGTCGACTTGGGGATTGCAATGTCCGCAGCTCGTAATACGGCTTTGTTAAAATGTGCTGCCATTTCTTCCACACTGACGAACTCCTCCTCCGATACACTGACGTTCGCTTGGAATGTCAGCCAGTCAGCACGTCCGACACACCATTGAGGGGGGCGCCCCAGCCCACGGGCTAGCCCATCAATGTGGACGATAATCGGGTAATGGTCGCTTCCGTACAGGTCATCTAGGATGGACCATTGCAGAACGGCTGCAAGAGAAGGGCTGCAGAGTGCTAGATCGATACACGTGCTTGAGTTTGTGGCAACGGCGAAGTGAGTTGGTTCACCGGAATTCAGAATAACCAGGTTCGCTGAGTCTATAACCGATTCTAATACACTACCTCTCGGACAAGTGCGGGAAGAGCCCCAGAGAGGACTATGGGCATTTACATCCCCGACTATCACAAACGGAGAGGGCAGTTGGTTGATCAAACCCAAAAGTTCGTGAGCAGATACACTCAGTCCTGGAGGGATGTAGATATTGCAAACAGTGAGTGTGAGGGATGGAAGGTGCATCTGCACACACACTGCTTGGAAGTCGGTCTGAAGAGTTACCTCTGAAGACAGCAGCGAATCGTGAACCAATGAAGCGACTCCGCCATGAGCGCGGAGGCCATCATCCACATCGAACCGGAAAGGGGAAAAACCACGAAGAGACAAGGGACGGCTCGGAGTGAGATGAGTCTCTTGGAGATAGATTACAAGACTATTGTGACGGGACAACAACAGCTTGAGATCGTCCCGCCGCGAGGAGTAACCATTTACGTTCCATGACATAAGAGCCATGGAGAATACTTAAGTTTCTTTTTTCCTCCAGCGTTGGGAGCCAGATGATCGGGATTCTGCCACAACGGGAGTTTCATCCGAGGACGAAACCTCCTTGACATTGCCAGAGGGGCTGGGTGCTCGCTCAGTGCGAGTTTCGTTAGGTGTTGTTGCCTTTTGTTTTCTATTGACCGGGTCTGAAGTAGGTGTTCGTCTATCAACTTCCATTGAAACATTAGGAAGAGGTTTGGTCTTCTGCGAAGGCTGAGCTCTTTTTTCAATTTTCTTGTATTTTGTCGGGATAATCACTCTCCCACCCTGCAGGGGTGAGGTATCCACAGGGAGGTCCAGTGGAGACACCTGACAAGCGAAACTCACAACTTGGGGGATAGCTCGTTCCGTTTGACAACCCGCTGCTACCCCCGCAGTCCTAACCTTCACAGCGGCGGAGAAGGAGCGAGACAGATCAACGGGGTTCCTTCATAGATACCGACGTTTGGCCTCGGGAAATGATACCTTCTCAGCAGCTCGGATCTTCTGGATTGCCCTCTCTCTTAAAAAGGTTGAACATTGTTTGTAATTGGCCGGATGGTCACCTTCGCAGTTAACACAATGCGGTGCAATGGCGCAGGGTTCAGGTTCGTGTGTAGATCTCCCACACTTACCACACACGGGGGTGTCTGCCATGCACCGCTGCTGTGTGTGGCCAAACCTCTGGCACTTGAAGCACCTCAAAGGGTTAGGGACGTACAGTCGAACGTGGAGGTTATAAAAACCGCACGAGATCTTCTCAGGGAGAGTAGGAAGATTAAAGGTCAAGATAAGTGTGGAAGTGGGGATTTCTCGCCCATGCTCCCTCCTCTTGATTCTATACACATCAGTCACGCCTTGGTCTTTAAAAAACGAAACTAGTTCTTCCTCACTCTCCGTTAAAAAGTCTTCGTGGTTGACCACTCCCTTACAGAGGTTTAGTGTAGGGTGTGTGGTCACATCCACCTGGAGGCCGGCAATCTTCTTAGTATTCATAATTTTCACAACCTGGTCATCTGTACGTGCTTCAAATAGAATGGTACCATTCCTTTGTCGCACTACAGCTTGCAGCTTTCCAAAGGTTTCCTCTATGGCGCGCGCCAAACGAACAGCACTGACAGATTTAAATGTTTTTCCTTTCTCGGCGCATGCCATGAGGAGGAATCTAGGCTTCTTCGGTCGGTCTTCCTCTTTTAAAAAGAAACTATTTAAATCAATAGTTCTCTCTGGACATCGCCTCTTCCTTGTGGAAGAGGGCGGGGGAAAAGGTTTAGTATCCATGAAGATGGATATTGAGTTCATCCCCGTGGTCCCCACCCACCACGGAGCCCAACAAGGGGACACTCCATCGGAGTGCCAGGGTTGCCACGGAGATATAGTGGGGGAATAGCACAGCGCTGCACCACCGTGTATCCCCCCGCTCACCCTGGAGTTCAGTACAAGACCTAGTCCAAGCCGATTGATCGGGAGTGGGTTAGCTCCCGACCGCCCGTCTAGAAGAGTCCGAGGCCAAAGCAAGCGTGTTGAAGCCTACAAGGAATGTTCCCCAAAATACGTAGACAACGTATCCCTAAGTGCAAAGCAGAACGTAGCACAAGGTAAGTAGTGGGGAAACAAACAGACTCCTCAACCGCCAGGACACACATTCCCTCCGACACGGGTCGCCATGCACGGCAAACACATGGGTGGGCGTTCAGCATACAGAGGGGGCCAGTGAAATAGAAGAGGGAGAAGAAAAGAGAAAGGATGTAATAAAGGAACGAGAATGATATATGGGGAGAAGAAAAAATGTCTGGTGAAAGAAAAGAATACTTGAGAGCCCTCTCTGCATCCCCCCGTCAGGACGTGGACCAACCCACCTCGACGGGAAGACAAATTTAGAATTAATATCGTTTAACTATTTATGGTAAAATATAGTTTACTTGTATATCCATGTAAGCTGCAACTTGCAGTTGCAGCTTACATGGATGAAAATTACGTAATCACATTGCCAAATTTTATAAGTACTAGTTTCAATAGATTTTGAAGATAGCATACCTTCTCATTCTTGTATTAAATCCTTCTTTTTAATTTATTGAATACACATCAATCCTACATATTTAAAATATTAAGCTAGGTGTTTCTTCCTCTAACCTGAGTTTTCGTGTATTTATTCCAATATTTATTACGTACATTAAAACACATTCGTGAAATCGCTACAGCTCGTTCTATTCTTAACTCTCTATACTCTTAAAGCTGACCTTCTGAAAGCCTTCACACATATAAACAATAATTCAGATCAACACATCCAACGATTGGAAGAGGTCGTTCTCTATACAAACGATTGGGTACAAGTCGGCAAAACTGCATATTTTCCCAGCCGTGTACCCGTCACTGCACAGAAGACGCAGACACCACATCCAGTGTTGGATGTAGTGTCTGCAACTTTGATGGTTCCCCACCCAGAGGATTCTTCATCCGAGACCACATCGCCACTGACGATGTCTGCCGTAGTTGCAGATGAAACGTCTGAAAATATGTTTTCCAATGGACCACGGCCCTTCAGCCCAGAAGAAAACTTTGACTAGAATTCAAATTTAGCTTACCACACCTTTTCAAATCTGAGGAGTAAATGTAAATTCTCATTGAGAAGAGATGTCAGAGATTACAGCCTCATTTAAGGCAATTTATTCATAGCCAATCCAAAAAGCTTTGGGAAATATTTTAATACTAAAAGATCTGATAAGGGACTCCCAAATTGCATGCAGTATTTATCTGAATCACTTTATGTCAATTGTATGTCTACTGTAAATGCATTTGCTAGGTATTTTGTTGAAAAATGAGAACATTTTACAGACCAATAGACAGTGTTGAGATTACAAACCTCAATTTCTCTGATGAAATGTCCTATAATCTCTCCTCTCTTGGTATCTTGATCAATGTACTCTTTCAAAACATCTGTGAACTTGACATTAATAAAAGTGCTGGTCCTGATGGAATACCTCCCATTCTTCTAGTTTATTGTAAATTTATATTTTCATTTATTTTACAAATTTTGTTTGAGAAATTATTTGAAGGTTAATTTCCATCACAATGGAAATCGGCTTTTATCACACCAATTAACAAAACCAATCTAAAAATGAAATGTCAAATTTTAGATCAATTTTAATTCTAATCCCCAGATACCGACGTGGAGTCCCTGGGACTCCACCGACTTCAGGACATTTCTGAAACCTACATTCATGCTTTATTTAAAACTTTGGCTTTTTTTGTACCTTTCCGTTCTACAGTTTTAAGAAACAATTTGCAAACTTACTGTTGTAAAATGCATTTAAGGAAAATTATCAGTCTTTTTTGGCATGAAAGAGACCTAGGATTCCACGTCAATAGCAGTGTAATTCTCATTGAGTGCACATCGCTCTTTGCCAGTTAGTACTGTTTGGTCTGTGGTGCCTCTAAAAAAAGTACAATATTCAGAAAAATATGACTAGGCCATTAAGAGAGTGTGTGAATATTAATGACAATTAATTTGAAGAAAATACTGTGCAACGGGTGACGCAAAAGGACAGTAATGTGACAGTATATTTTAGAATCATCAAATTGAATGCGACTATGATTCAAGCAGACAATCATGTCTAGAATCTGAGGAAGAAAGATAATGAAGAGGAATTTCCTGAGAAGGATGAACTTGAAGAAGAAATAACTGAAAATGCAAAATACTATAAAAATTTCAGTAATATCCTTTCTTTAAAAAGGACAAAAAAGTCTGAAAAATTTGTGTAGAAAAGATTCCTGAAGAAAATAATGTCAGAATTTTATTGTTTGCGGTAGTACCATTTTTGTACTTTGTTTTCAGTTCTAGAGATACAGCAGTTTTCATTAATATATTTTTTAATGCTCAAAAAATTTTGATGATAAAAATAAATTCATTAAATTAAAAGCATGCTTAATTTTACTCAACCATTCCTAATCACATGATATTCCCTCATAACTTATTAACAAATATATCCTGATTAATATTTTCTTTAGTGATTATTTATCAAAAGTTTCAATTCTCTTTACTTGAAATACAATTTAGTACTGTAATATTTGAAAGTAAATTTCAAGAGTCCACGGGACTCCACACTGGTACCGGTGTGACTGAATTCCCAAGTCATCAGCTAAGTGCCAAGAACTTTGTCCACACTTTTCGAATCAATTGTTACTGACAAGCTTAAATCTAAAATGATCCTGTTTATATTGATTAAATAACATGGATTCATGCCAGCATGAAATATCGAAACCAATTTACTTCCTTACAATTATTTCATCCTTAAAGCTTTGGAGAAAAAGATCCAGGTATACAACATTTATGCTGACTTCAGTAAGACCTTTAGACTTTGTTAATCACAACTTGTTCATTTTGAAGTTTACATCTTTTGGGTTATCAGAAGCTCTTCTACAGTGTGTGGGCGAGTATTTGCAAACCGTATTCAATTTGTTAAACATAGAAATGCGGTGAAATCAATGTTACAACAGCTGTCCCACAAGGTACCCACCTTGCTCCATTGTATTTCTAGTTTTCATAAATGATATATGTTCAATTATGAATAAAGTTGAACTCCTGATTTTTGAAGATCTCAAGTTCTTTAAATGTGTGAAATTCGCAAATGATATTACTACCCTTCAAAATAGTATATCAGCTCTCCACACCTGGAGCTTATCTAATGACCTTCCTCTGCAACCTAACAAATTTAAGGTTATCACCTCCAGAGCCTCAGATATCCTTGAAAGCTCCTACTCCATCAATGGCACAAATCTAGATTGTGTCTCTTCAATTTGAGACTTTGGTGTCATATCCCTTTAAGCCCTGACTCTCATGATCATGAGGGTTCCGCCTTTCGAAGTTTTATTGAGCCTGGTGTGTCACCGATACCACAGACTGACGCATGATTCTGAGGGTTTTGGGAATGGTAGTAGTTGCATATTACACTGCTATATTGCATTTTAATCGCACTAATAGATCTCCGGTCCCAATTCTTATCGAATTCAAATTACACGTGGCTGTCAGTAACATTGGCCTTTTGTTTATTCATGCATATCACAAATTACAGATGATTGCTTAGATTAAGTTTTATACTTAATATACTAAAGTAAAATTTTATGTTCAAAGTTTGGTTCTTAGAATTATTTTTCAGTAATATAAGATAGTGTATTTATCAACTATCACGATAGTTAAGATTTGGCGTTAAGTGCTACTGGAATTCTGGGAAGTAGCAACGTCTGTTTGAATATTTTTTTAAAGATGTCAGGAAATATTTGCACGAGCCATTCGAAAATGCACAGTAAAAGTGTTATGTTTATTTATGTTGTTCACAAAACAAATTATTTTAAAGATGTTCATGTAAAAGTAAGTTAATTTTTGTTAAAAAGTGCTCTTTTCTGCTATTTGTTTTAAACAATGGAAACTGCATTGTTTATTTATGTTGTTTATAAAACAAAATTTTTTTTTAATTTTTTTTTAAGTTGTTAATGTTCTTTCATGTAAAAATGGGTTAATTTTTATGTTAAAATATATAGAATACTCTTCTATTATACTTTCCTTTTAAACAATGGATTCATTGGTTTCATTTCAGACATGCTGAAGTCATTACTACTTAACGCTCCCAATCGTGCAGGTACATCGACCCCCAATCTAGAAATGCAAATTTTTTAAAAATATTTTTCCACAAATCTTTACACATAGAAATAACATAAAATAACTTTTTTTTTTTTTTTTTTTTTGAAATTGGGAAGAAAAATTATTTTAGGTCTTAAAGGGATACTTTATGCCAAAATAAATTTTAATCAACACAAAGATATGACTATTAACAGGTCCTTACAGCAGCTTGGTCTGATTAAAAGGACTTGTAAGGAGAGGTCTTGAGAGCATTATACATTTCCCAGCTTAGATCACATCTTTTTGCTACTACTGTATGGTAACCCTTCTTTGTCCTCCTTATAAACGGCTTGAGAGAGTTCAACATAAATTTTTCAGCATATCATACAGATTCAGCCTTCCTGATCCATATCTGGATCATAATTATTCAAGAATTTCATTTATGTTAAATATACCCTCTCTAAAATCTCTCAGAACCTTATATTTCTTAATAAACTTGTTAATAACAGTATCGATAGCCCATTCTGGCTTTCCCAGCTTATGAATAGAATTCTGACAAGGCCCTCGAGGCATTTTTGGCATTTTGTACTGAAAACTTTTTCCCACAGATATACTTCACACAATTGGGTTATAAGAACCTATAAAAATGTAAATGATCTGGATATTGATATATTTAATCCCAATTTTACTACCTTCGTTAAGATTTTGAGAATATCTATTTTCAATGTTGAATAACTTGATGCTTAGCTGTTTGAAGAGATTCTCTATGAATTGTCTCCTGATCCATATAATTGCATCTACTATTATTTTTATTTTTTATGATGTATTAATATTGTAAATTTGTACTTGTATATTTTTAAACCCTTTTGTATTTGGACCAAAAAGTGACCATTGATTGATTGATTCATCGATTGATTAGTTGATTGATTGAATCAATCGACAAACGAATCAATCGACAAACGAATCAATCGACAAACGAATCAATCGACAAACGAATCAATCGACAAACGAATCAATCGACAAACGAATCAATCGACAAACGAATCAATCGACAAACGAATCAATCGACAAACGAATCAATCGACGAACGAATCAATCGACGAACGAATCAATCGACGAACGATTGAATGAAGGAATGAACAAACTAACGAACGAACGAAGGAGCGAATGAATGAACGAACAAAGGAACGAACGATTGAATGAATGAATGAATGAATGAATGATTGATTGATTGATTGATTGAATGAATAAATAAGATTTATCTACTATTTCCAATGCACTCGTGGTTTTACTTCATATATTACCTACGATAATATACGAAATCTCCATGAAAAGCTTCATCCAGCCTGAGTCCTACGAAAGTCTTTCAGCCAGCGCTCACTAAACAGGACTGCCATGACAGCGCAAGAAATGGACAAGTAACATTAATGGAAGCGTTACACACATCTACTAAGACTAATTTGGAAACCAGTGTAATGGGTCACAGACAGAGATTATTTTCTGAATTTATGTTTACTTTTCCCAATTATCCTGTTAATGAACAAAACTTAGCTGATCAATACAGAGCTATTCTTCACTGCAATTTAATCCCCAAAACATGCTTTCACACTATTAAAGAAGTTCGGAAGTAACTACAAATAACCCAAACCGCCAAATCACACATGAGGGATGAGACAAGGCAACATCACATGCAGAAGTAAGATGAATGAATGAATAATGAATGATTAACATTTCTTTCCCAGAATCTTAACACCATGCAGTACAATGTGGATAAGGGAATTACTGAAGTTTTGAAGAGAGAAATGGAACAAGCAGTTATTTCAGTTTCAAGGTTCCAATCCATTAATGTGACTAACCTTAAAATAAAATTAACTCTTTGAAGACTCGACTGATCAAAATAATTAACTATGAAATTTTTCTCAAATATGTCCATACGTCACAAGATCTAGAAATGTTATATGTATGGTTACATACTCTGCTGCAATCAAAAACAAAAGAATACTCTGAATCAGTGCTGAAAGTAGACCAGGAACCATACGAAGGGTACCTCATACACCAAAGTGAAAATTATGTATAGTAAGACAAATTGGAAAACTTATGGTGTGACAATAGATGATTAAACATCTACATCAAAGGTACTAGGTCACCTAAGCTATGAAGAAAAATTCTGTTTTCCACAACTCAATATTTTTTTCTATCAGACCATGGGAGAAAGAAAGAAAGAAAGAAAGAAAGAAAAAAAAAAAAAAAAAAAGGAATCTACAAAATCAGAAACTGTTTACCCTACTTGACAAGAAATTGAAAAATTTTGGAGCAAACAGCATCCAACTTCAAAACCATACCAGTAAAATTCAACTTGTGCAGTTATATGAAATCGTCACTCATCACATGAGAAGTGTGATTAAAAGCAGCTTTAATTAGAGAGCACCTGTGCCTCATGATATCCAAAATTTCTGGTACAAAAGATTCCCATGTCCACATGCAACTAGCTGAAATAATTATCACCGTCATAAAGGAGACAAGTAAAATGCCAAGATTCCTTACACAAGGTGTTACATATTTCATACCTTAGGATGTACAAAATTATCAGGACCCTACTAAATACGTCCAATTTCGTGTCTTCCAACACTGTAAGATCATCTCATCATGCCTTTCAAAAATGATTAATACCCAATGTGAACAAAACAACATTTTAGCGAAAGAGGAAAAGAGATGCAGAATGGGTTCTAAAGATTGCAAAGGACAATCAAAAATAAACTTGGTAGTATGCAACCTGGCATCTAAGAAGAATAGGAATATGTATAAGGCATATACGGTTTTTAAAAAAGCCTTTGATTTTATTCTCCACGATTTGCTAAAAGCAGTATTTCAGCTTTACAAAGTCAACTCATCTGTGATCACATTCCTGCAACGTGTGATAACTACCTGGAGCACAAAGATTCTCTTAAAAAAAAACAGCTCAAATCACTGTGACTGACATCATCCCTATCAAATCCAGGATCTATCAAGGAGATTTACTAAGTCCACTATGGTTTATTTTCTGTATGAACCCCTTGCCCAAAACGCTCCAGAATGACTTATGATCAAATCAGGAATGAAAGTGTTATATCGTATTAATAATCTACCATATACGGATGATGTAAAACTGTATGTGTCAACTAACACAGCTCGCATTTGTCTTGAAAACTGTGGAAGTATTTTTGAATGACATAAGGATGCCATTTGGACTGGACAAATGCTGAGCAGTGAGTTTGGTTAAAGGAAGCTGCAAAATACTGCACATGAACTTGAGAAGTGGGAAGAATATGTGGGATGATATGTGGGATTGAAGTTGAAGAAACACACCGCTATCTGAGAATTGAACAAGCTAGGTGCTTGGATCACACTACAAAAAGGAATTAACAAATTTCCAAATTTGGCCAGAGTATGAAGAATCTCCCACAGCCATCAACATTTATGCTTTGTCCATCTTATTATACACAGTGGGAGTCAGGGCCGTCTTTGGGTTTGAAAGTACCTGAGGCACTCAAAGATTTCGGGGCCCCTAATTCTTAGTTCAACAAATTACGTTCTGGCGATCATAAGTTATTAAAAATTGAATATTACACAGTTAATAAGCATTTTGATTCCTCTTTTTAAAGTAAGGAAGGATTTGTAAAAAAAACTAGATAAACGGAATTAAATAGTATCTTTAATCTCTGTATTTTCTATAGTAATATTTTACTAATAACTAACAATAGTAACATAATAAAATATGATTAAAAAACAACACAAGCAATATTTACATAATAAGATCTAAATAAAAAACAAACTAAGCGTTTGTCAATGGTACTTTACGTAGTTTCGCACGCACGAAGTCATCAATTACATCGTCGAAGATCAATTCATTCCAAATATCGTACTCAATGTTTAATAAAGCTATTGAAGAAAGTCGTTCTTGAATCATATTACTTCTTAATTCATTTTTTATATACTTCAGCTTTGAAAATGAGCGTTCACCCGTACAATTAATGGCCAGAAACGTTTTTAACGTTAAGAAAATTCTTAACGCTATTTCAATGTTAGGAAATGTCTCTTCAAGATTATCTTTTTTTACCAATTTATACATTTCTGCCAAAGATACGGAGCTGTTTGTTGGATTTTCAATGCAAAGATAATGTTGAAATTGAAAAAACACTGATATGAGCTCTTGTTCATTGACATCTGTGTTATAAAACTCAACAAATTGTTTACATTTATTAGACAATTCTTTCTCATCAATAAGTTTTAATTCTGATAGAAATTGAAATCGTTTACTTATAATACTGTATGATTCAGCTCTTCTACCCAATTCACTTATTAATGTGTCGATAATAGGAAAACAAGTTTGTAATTTAAATTTTTCTTTCGCAGAAAAGATGAACTCGTCTGTTTCCGAGTCAAAATAAGTTACACGAGAACTTCTGTTTGTTACACGCTAATTTTGATATTCTGAATCGAGAAACTTTTCTTTGGCGATTGTTTCAAAATTATCAAATTCATTTCTCATGACATGCAAACAATTGATCAATGATGATATCAGCTTTGAAGCAACATCCAATGAAAGATTTTCTTTTTGCAACGTTTTGTTCGTTTCATTGACTTTCAAAAGTACAGCACTCCAGACTTCGGTTAAAATAATATTCTCTAATTTTTTTCATTTTCTTAGCTATAATGTAGGCTTCATTTCGCGTTTCTGCTGGGTTTTCTTTATTATTTTCAATAAATTCCAAAGCTAACATAATCTGAGAATAACCACATTTTAAAGCTGAGACTGCATCGTATCAAGCAGACCACCTAGTATCAGATAAACTTTTTACTACTTGATATTTTCCCAAGAAGTTTTTTAATATATCCCAACGATGTGTTGAACCCGAAAAGAAGTTGTACAATTTTTGTACAAGTTGGAAATAACTCGTTGCTGTCATCACGCAACCAGCAGCTTTAGTCCTGACTAAATTCAGCGAATGTCCAGCACAAGGAATGAAAATAGCGTATTCACATAATTGACGTAATCTTGCTTGTAGTCCTGAGTACGCACCTGACATATTCGTGGCATTGTCGTAAGTTTGACCAATCATTAATTAATATCTGATTATTTTCGAGAAAAGCTAAAACCGTATTTGTTAAATATTCGGAACCATGTTCTTGAATAGGTATGAACTCTCTGTTCAATCGGTGTGTTATCTTTTACATATCGAATCATAAATGTTAACTGATCAACATGGCTACATTCTGGAGTAGAATCAATACTAATTGAATATTTGGCCTGTTTCAACTTGGAAAGTATTTTTAGTTTTACTTGTTTACCCATAATCTCAATAAACTCATTGCAAATGTTCGTTGATAAATACGACACGAATCCTTTTCCTGGATTACCATATTTGTTCAAATGCTCTTTAAGAAATGGATCAAATTTGCTAATTAGTTCTAAACAACCCAAATAATTTCCATTCTGCTGAGAACCAATTATTTCTATATCACCACGAAACGACAGTCCGCTGCCAGCAAGAAATTTGATTGCTTCAACAATTCTAATCAAAACACTTTTCCAATAACTGACTTCTTCATTGAATTGGACAAGTATTGATTGATTTACAGTACCCACATTCTTACTTCGAACGATGCAATCCATTGTTGCATATCTATGCCGCAAACTGTTTTCATGTTCAGTAATTGCACGGTTCAAATTTTTCCAGTCGTGAAACCCGTCCGGAGAATTAAACGCCGAATCAGAAGATGCAAAAAGACTGTTTTGTATTTACGTGTAAACATAGATTTAGTAAGATGTCTAATTACAATTTTCCCATTTCCATCTTCCTACTTTCTCGCCGTTTTTGAAAAATCACAATCTTTATTTCGAAAAAACATAGGACCTGAATCCAAAAACATCGATCTTCTTCACTTATCTTATTCCATTCGCCGGAATCGTTTGATGTGCACCTGGATACTTTCGAAGAAGTCAGAGCATCACCTATATTTTATGATGAGAAACATTTCTCGTGCAATGAAACATCTTTCAGATGAAAACTACCTTCCGAGGTACCTGATTCTGGCTCCATTTTCTGGTTTTCTGATCGATTAATTTCATTCGGTGTGTCCAAAAGAATTTCTGGTGAGTCATTTGAAGATATACATGGATTTACTGATTTTGTAAAGAAAGATGTCAGTTTGGGTAATTTTTTAATCCTTTCATTCTCCTCAATCGCTTTTTTTCTCTTAGATGCACCGCTTGGATACGTGCGTTTCGACACGGTACCAGTAAAATGAAATACCAATGAACTCTAGAAGAAAATACAATATACTGTTATACAAATTAGTTTATTTACAGATACTTTCTGCATGCGTCAAATCACAGTTCACAAAAGCAAACATTTTCGGTGCTTTCAATTTTTTATAATGTCACTTTGCATGTTAAAAATTGGGTTGATATTTCTTAATCATATTGATTTTTTTTATTCATTTACACTTGTTATATGATATCATATTTGTATTTAAAATAATATTTTTGTCTAAAATAATATTTTTGTCTAAATGATTGATTCGTTAATATATAATTCTTAAATACTCTTAATTTTCAACCATGAAACTTTATTATACAAATTATAATATAATAAAATTATACACTTTTTAATATCCTTTAATCAATTTTTATTTGTTTGTTGCTCTATTTTTAAATTCATGAATTATAGTGTTATAGTATTGTTATTTATTAGTTATAAAAAATATAATTTCATTAAAATAAATAAACATTGTGGTTTACAAAATTATACATTAAAATGTAATTAAATGTATCTTGAACTTACATTTTTTAGTGTGTTCTGTCGTGGGTTCAAATAATATGATAAACCTATCAGATGTAAATTATGGAAAGATGTTGTATTTTATATTATACTTATAACACTTAACACTGTATTGCACTTGCTCTTCATTCGATTTCTGACTGCAAACTAAATTCATTTTCAATATTTGCCGATTGCTGCCAAGCAATACGAAGGTCGTTTGATAAGTCTGGTAAATTTCTATGAAAGAGCGCGCACTGTTGTTAAACATGTGCATTGTTAGAAAGAACGATTCTTTGTAGACAGCTGTTTGACTTGGCGACAGACTTCGAAAATTAAACTGATCTAATTATAAGTGACATATTATATTAATCTCTCGACATTTGTACCACTGATGTTAGAAATATATAATATTACTTTAATCGTGAACATAAATTAATTCAGATGCAGTCTATATTGGTTCCACTCAATATATTTAAGTTAATCAATATATATGTAGTAAATATTACAATTTTTCAATTTTGTTATATATTTTTTATTATCTGTGGGGGCCCTTTGATCATGGGGGCCTTGAGGCACGAGCCTCGTCTGCCTGTGCCTAAAGATGGCCTTGGTGGGAGTGATTCTTCCAGGCACTCTATATCCAGGAAAAACTTGATGCGTGGATGGCAAAACCTATTTATCGAAGACATCCAAACGAGATCAGCCCAAGCATACGTTGACACACAATGGTCAAACTACTGGTTGATCTCAGATCATCCCTGAAGTGGGAGGACTTGTGATTCCCATACAATATCTAGTAATTCCAACATGCAATTACAAAAAATATATATCAAAAGATCCAAGTGTGAAGGATGACACTGCCGATACAGTTGTGAACAAATTGAATCAAAACAGCTCATTACATCAGGCTGTACACATAGCTGGATCGGAATACAGGAACAGGCATGATGCATAAAAAAAGGAATGCACCAAGAATTAGCCCAGAAGTACCAGTTAACATCTAAAGCACAAGTTCCACACAAGGTGTATAACCAGGAGAGCATTTAGGAGGATCAATCTTATTGGTTGTACTGGGACAGAGTGATTCGCAGACAGAACAGTCATCAGTAATATACCTGGTACACTTAAGTTCAATAAAGAACACAGACTAGTCAATATTACTGATATCTCAAACCTGAACACTTCCAAAATCTGTCAATAAATGATATACTGAGCTTTCACTGAAGAAGAGAACCCATCCAATTTAAGTACACTCTCTCTCATGTTCCACTGTATCATGTTTAACTCATTAAGACTTTAAGTATTTTTTTTTATGACAAGCTCACTTCCACTAATCACATTGATTCAGTTTCATCAAATCAATAAAGTCTACGACTTCTTGGTTTTCTGGAGAAAAACTTTAGATTTTACTGTGCTCTCAATGTTCACTACTTTGTTTAATACTTTAATAAAACGCATCCTGTTGTGTGGTCATCAATTATGCCATTCACACAAAGCAAATAAAGTGTGTCCAACACAATTGTTTTTTACTGTAATCCGTTTTTTATTTGTATGTAGTACCAGAGGCAACAGTATATGCTGCTGATAACCTGATTCTGCATAAGTATAATATTATACAATAAACATTTGAAAACTGTAGAAACACAAAATATATTAAGTGTCATATATCGTACAAAGTAAAGTATAACAACATTAAGTACATTTATTTACAAAGTAATTGAAGAGGTTTTCGAATAAGATGCCATTACAGCGAATTCAGGAAGGCTATTCTACAGATCTACAATTCAATTTCTCTTTTCTTTCACTCAATACTAGTAATTTCAATCTGACATGTCTTTGTTCATATGGATTCATATAGTTTAAGGTTTATGGGTATATGTATTGCTCTTCTTCGTGTATTTTCAAGTACCGGGAGCGGTAGCTCAGTGCATCAACTGATGTCACTGCAGCACCTCTGACCGGGAGGTCCTAGGTTCTAGTCCTGGCGGCGGCAGGATTTTCAACACTAGCTTTTCAGCTAGGTCGAATTCAGTCACTGTCTGGAGGAGAATTCTAGCGATTGGCTGCTCTGATCGGTAGTTTTCCGTGGTTTCTTCAATCAACACCAGGTGAATGCCAGAGCAGTACCCTAATAAACAGGCCAAACTTCCTCTTCCTTGTCCTATCCTTTCCCCTTACACACATACGAACATGCACTACGCTACCACGTATTCCAGGAGACCGGTCGGGAGCTTAGAGCTTCTCCCGACTGGGACAGTGCCCCGCTGGTCATAGAGTCCTGGTTAGGAGGAAACCCCATTAGCTGACGGCAGGTCGGTGCCGGATCTTGCCATCCAGCGGGGGAATATCACCGCAATCTCCCGAGGGGGAAAACATGCACTACACTAACGGGACTAATGACCAAAGCAGTTTACATGCCCGGAAACACGAAAAAATCAATCAATATTTTCAAGTAAATTGATATCAATTTGCAAAATAAAAGAGTTCCAAATCTGTCCCAAATTCTTACATTGGAAGGATATATATGTTGTAAAGCAAAAAGAAGGAGTTGCCTCTGAACAAGTTAAAAACCTGAGAGTGTACAAGGCTTTATTAGTTTTCTTTACAACACGATATAAATGATAATTTTTGTAACCTCTTTAAAAACATACTTTGTATCACAAACTTATTCTCTAAAAACATCTACTGCATTTAAAATAATTTGTAAGAGGAAGGGCTTAGATTCACCAGTTTCAATATTACCAAGACTTGGTGATAATTCATTATGTCTTTCATTACATTGCCTTGACATAAATATACTTAAAGAATTGCAAGATCACCTTTTTTAAACAAATTTCAATAAAAATGTATGTGTAGGTTATACATTTTTGTATTTGGGGCTCAAACCTCTAGTTGTCTAATAAATTAACATTTGAACCAGATATCAGTCGCAGTGCACAAATCAAAACTCTCCAAGATGCAAGTTGAGGGAGTTACATGGATCAAGACATTCCATGGAAGAAAAAAAGCATTCTTGATGCCCGAAAACAAGTCGCCTGCCAGTTAACATAGCAAAATTTGAGACCATGACATTATTGTAAAAGTAATTTATAAGGATGTGGGGCAAGCAATGAAAGAATACAAAAGATAATAAAAATTAGCTACAGTTTTCAAAAATGTGTTGCTAAAGCATGTTAACACTCTAACCCAAGCCCCCCCTATTGATTCAGCGACGATGACCTGTCTTGGATCAGCCATCCTACAGGTCATCCAACCTACAGGCCAATCTCCATGCAATTACTGCCTTTTCAGTCCTCTTGAGATGTCAGATGGACTTAAATTAAATTTAATTAAATGTTCTTTATCTTTTTATAGTTTCGGAATTAAATTTTCAACAAAGGACAAAATGTGGTGTGTGAGGAAGAAAGAGAGTAAAACAAGAAGCACATACAAAATTTGTTTCTATAATAAGAGGTGTTCCAATAAAATTTAACACTATTTTATATTTATCCACCTTTGTATTATAGATAAATTCTACATGAAATACCTGTGAGCTGTAATGATATGTAAAGGAGTATTTCTCTTAATATCCATTGAATTAACGTCTGCTCCACACTCAATAAGAAGACTTGTAACTGCAGCACATGGGAACCTAAATAAATAAATAAACAAATAAATAAATAAAATATAAATATGTTTCAAAAGTTTTATACTTAAATTAGTATAATAGGGTTTCCTTACATGAATGCTCGCTCATTGCCTTTTTCATCAAAAGATGCATCCTCATTGACACACAAATGTAACAGTGTAAAGCCATTTTGCAGTCGTGTTTCTGACTTGTTTAATTGATACACCTGTCTGTAAATACTTAATTTTTCACTAGGTGTTGTAGAGCTCAACAATTTTGTTATAGCAACTAATATATTCAATGCAGCTATGATATTACTTTGAAATTCCTCCTAGAAAGATTTCATTACAAATAAAAGAATTAACTTAATTACAAAGGGAATTAATAATTTCAGAAATAAAAGAAAACATACTAGGTAGCATTCAGCATGAAGTCTTAAACTTGTGGTAGCCAAAGTTTTCTTGTTTCTTTCCAGTTCCAAAATGCATGCACCAAGAACATCACTAACAAGCGAGACCTTCAAATCCATATTTCTACTTAGCATTTTGTGGAACATCTAGGCAAACAAAAGTTTTTCATTAAAATAGTTCATTAAAATAGTTTTTTTACCCAATGTAAAAATAATCTTTCATATTGAAGCAAACCTGCGCAAAGCGTATAAGGTCATTTGAGACAGACACATTATTTTGTTGGCGTATGTGTAATGCATGGAGCCAAAGCTCTGCAGTTCTGTCGTATCTTCCATCTTCTGCAAACACCGACCCGCGAAATTCCACGGCGTCTGCCACCTCCGGGTGCCGCTGCCCCAGAATGCGCTCCCTGATGGCTAATGACTCCATGTGCAAAGCTGTTGCATTATGTTGGATGCGCTCCAGCTCCTCCAGGCTTTGGCACTCCACCCAGTTCCCATATGCAGCGAGGGGCTGCCCGACGACCTTGGGTAGCGGAGCCTTTGGATCACTGAATCTGAGAATGCAAAATAGCTCTGATTGAGATCCACTTTGCTGATGTTCACTACATCCACCTCACAAAGACACAAGATTATTAAACTGGTATCTTAGTAGTATATGAAAGTAGTATACAAGCCCACATTTACATGTTTGTTATTTTTACCTCTGTTCTTACTCTCTACCTCCACCCCCCACCCATTTTGCTCCATATTCTCACCAAAATCCTCAATTTCACAAACTTTTGAACACTTATCTCATTTTCATGAAAATAATTACAATTTTACCCATTTCTTCTTGCAAAGAGTGACAATGATACAACTTCCCAGATCTAATAATGGTACAACTTCCAATGGCCCAAACAATTTCCTTGATTCTTCCAACTTTCATCCAATGGCGGTAAAACCTCTTCATTCCACCTTTGGATATTTTACAATTTTTTCATGAACATTCTCCATTATAAACCGTTTTTGCCATCATTGGGCACCTGAATTCTCAGATCATTTCTCAGTAATCAACCAAACGTCCCAATATTTTTGGAAAGTAAGTTTGGATTAGAATTTTTAATATAAAACACATTAAATATTTTTCTCAATAAATGGATATCATATTAAGATTGAATAAAGTAGCTGATTAAGTTAAGTAAAGATAAAAGTGACCAATGTAGTAAGAGATCATAAATATCTGTGCTTGATGTTTGTGAAATATTCGCAAATACCGATTCCATTATCTTAGACCTTCAATCAATAGAAAGAATGTGATTATTTCAATATTTCTACCAAACTGATATGCCAAATTATTGAATACTAATCCAAATGATTTTGCAAACATGAAACATGATATCAAGTTACATGAATTTCAAGTTGTATATAAAATAATAAAGAATTACCAGAATAAACTGCTGGTAGAATTAAAAATTATGATATAATGAATGTGGTTAAAATTATTATCATTACCATAATTTTTTTGTAAATATGAAGCACGATATAAAAACAAGCAAATTAGCAATTCAAAAATTAGTAAACTTTGGATATATGAAAATGTTCTCAATATGAAAATGCTAGTGATGCCATTCTTAGATGTCAAGAATATTAACAATTACCATTAGATGGAGAGTGAAATAGCGACACATTAGAATGATAAAAATCAACTTGATGTTGAGTATACAATACCCATTTTGAAACTTCAACATACAAATTTAACATGAACATATTAAAATATTATATTAATACAAATCAAATTATTTAGATTAAACTGAACACGTATTTTAAGCCTGGTCTACATATATGAATTTAAAATTGAAGTGAGATATTCTTCATCCTGATATTATATCCAGTAAATGAAATCAGCAACATCAGCATGATCCTCACATATGTTCAAATAAACTTGATGGAAAAGATGGTAGGTTTCCTAATCAAAAAATTTCTGCATTTGAAATACATATTGATATGGAAGATTGGTTACAAACGTGTACAAGGCTATCATTGATCATATTGCAACATATAGAGTGGAGTGTTGGATTTTCACAGAGGAAAAAATTGAAAATGTAGAAATGGATTTCTTGAGAAGAGCCTTCAGGGTCTTAAGTATGTATGCATGCATGTGTGCATACATGCATACACATGCATGCTCACATGCACACACATGCATGCTCACATGCACATGTACGTGCAAGTGAGTGAGTACATACGTACATACGTACGTACATACGTATGTATATGTGTACGTACGTACGTACGTACGTACGTACGTAAGAGCGTGTATATATATGTGTGTGCAAGTGAGTGAGTGTTTGATTTTAATTAATATATTAATCAAAGATGTTAATAGAGATGATATATTTCAGCTATTTAAAGCTTGTACTGAAATGAAACTCCCAAGTCAACAACACAAAAATTTTCTCTCCTTCTTTATGTCATATTGATAATATTCTTCATTTCTTAATCATGCATGTTATGTCCCATTTTTTGTATTCACGCTCTATGTGCCTTATGAAGAACAGATTTTGATTATTAATTTGAAAATAAATCAAATCAATACACCACAGCTACGATGGTTATCATTTTTATCATAAGATTTTGGTGTAACATTTTTATCACAAGATGGTCAGGAAAAATTTAATTTTTTAATCCAGATATGTATTATATGATCGATTTTGTGTAATCAATGGGTATCCAGACAACGTACAAACATCTTTCACAATGCACATCACATTTCAATATTTCATATTCATTGATATGTAAGAATTTTTTTTGGATATATTTTATGTTTAATTGGGCAAGAAGGACAATAACAAATATTAACTTCAGATCGTCAATACTATCTCATTGTTTCTTTTGCCATAACGTTCTTCAATCATTTGATGATAATACCTCTTTTATATTTCCTTTGTGTACATATAGATGTGTGGTGATGAAGTTCGTCCAACAATCAATTGCTTTGAAAATGAAAGTTATTTTCAGTGGCATTGGATATAATAACAGTTATAACGATGGTTTTACAGATTCCCTGATTTTCCCCGAATTTTCCAGAGCAATGGAATTCCCTCAGTTTTCTTGGTTTTCCATGTTTTCCACGAAGTGACCACCCTGAACATTTTTTAATTGATTTATTGTAAAAGTTTTATCACAGAAACAACAAGAAGTTGTATTTTTATAATTATCATACTTTTTGGAGTCCACTGAATTTTTTCACTTTTATTTAGAAAGTTTTTACAATAATTTTGTCCCATTCCAAGTTCTTTATTAAATACTCTCCCTAACAATGCTACATATTCCATTCTTTGCCATCTCTTGCCATCACAGGTAAAACAAAAACCTATTAAGCTAATGTACAGTGATATATCCAATATATTCTACATTTATGTGAAGATACTTTACATTGAAGATCTCTTTCTACAGTGTATGGATAAATTTGTTCAGCACCTCTCAATTTATATTCCCTTAACCCTTCCACTACCAATAAGACATAATGCATGTCCTTCTGGGATGTCTAGAACTACTGACGGGACAAGGATGTGTTCCAAAACACTGGACTGATGTCCCACTGCTATCAAGGTGGTCCAGCATCATTAGTAGTTCTCAAAGTGTCCATTAGATCGCACTGCAGTTCATCCCTTTTTCTTTTTTGGCAAAAAGAATGGTCATGGTCATGATTTCATTTCTCCTAGTACATATAAATGCAAGACTGGGTATTTTGAGATGAGAAAAGAAAGTGTTAGTGAAAAACACCGACAAGTCAAAGATAATGCTAGTTCTAGATGATCACCATGATGTGTTAAAACAAATTTCCAAATTTTTCTGCCTATTGATCAAATCATTCATTGTTAGGTAACTAGGCTATAACAACGCCATTTCAAGAGATCAATCCTTACTATTGATGTCAAAAATGTATTTTGCAGATACTGACAAAGACATATCATTATCAAAGACAAATTACATGGGTGATGTGGTTTCGTGATGAAAGAAATCTTTTAAAGGAGGTAGAGAAGATGGTGCATATCAAGGTACAGATGAGACAATGACAACATTCTAAGGCAGGTCAAGTTTAAAACAATACATCCCAATGAAATCAGTAAAATGACATAAAAATGTATCAATGCAGTAAAAAACAAAACTCGTTATGTTTATGTCATGAATATATATGCTGGAAAGGGTCAGGAAGGGAGATAATGGCCAAGCAATGACCGTAGGAGAACGAGTAGTCAGAGCCAATTACAAATTGTGACCCTGGCTTTTAGCTCTGGCGGCTTGTGGTTAGGTTGCACGGTTACACAAATCTCAGATAATCGAAAGAGGTCTCATAATATCTAAGGAATATATCCTTTCCTTTCAGTGACATTAAATATTCATGATATTGCAGCAATATCTTTGTAGATCATATCATTTTGAAACCAAAGAGCACCAAACTGGCGCTCTTTCTGGTGTCTGGTCCTTGCCAGGTATTGTACCATGCTCTTGGCTCTATTATTGGGTTTACTGACTTAACTCTTTGGCCCTTTTTTAATATGGAGAACAGGCGGCCTTTGGTGGCGCAACCAAATTGGTGGGGGACCGAGTGCTGAGCGACGACCGAACAAGTCTGAGGGGAATACCAATTTTCTCTCTGTGTCCGACTAGTTGCAACTTAATAAATTATGAATTTTGTGTTCTATTGGAAGTACAAAAAATCAGTCAATTATTGACTGCATTTAATACATTATTTATGAGGTTTAGAGAATGTTTTCATTTGATTCAAAATTACACTTTATGAATATTTTGAGTAAAGTTGGCTGTTCTGGAAGGAAGTCCCTTCCTGTCTCTCACAGTGGACGCATATTTCAGCCTGCAATTACAATATGAGAGCACTGGTGAGAATGCGAGAGTTTGTGGAAGGATCTCTATTAGAAAATATACCAAGGTAGTGAAATTTTCGAAATAAAATAATTTTATCTGTGTGAAACGTGTTGAAGCAATAGTGCTTGTTGTAATGTGCTGGAGTCTTAAGTGCCCAGCGTAAAACAAAGCCAGAACCACGTGCGTGGAAGGTGTTACACTTGACACACTACACAAAATTATGTGATAGTTACAATAATCCTAGAGCTTTCTTGTGACCTCCATTCATAAAGCAAACCAAAAAGTTATTAAGAATATTTTTTTATGGGATGATTATTTGATTCTTCTTTAACTGGAGATCATAAAAAATGAATACATGATTAAAAGATTAACATATACATAGTTAAGATGTTCAGACGTGAACGCCTCAACTACACATTAAAATAAGTGGAAATAATAGCAAGATTGACAAACTTGATTCAGAACAACATATCTAGGAGCTAATATTGACAATAGCAACTGGATATCAACAATTGACTTTTGTGATAAGCGTAACAATATTGTTAGTCATAATTATATTCAAGAATTTAATTAAAAATTCAAAGATGATAAGGAAGCTAGTGATGTAGAAGTTGATAGAATAAAAGCTGAGAATAATTCATTCAAAATCAAAATGATGGAGCGAATCAAGTGAGTTGAAGATGTGGGACCTAAACCCAGGAATAAAAAGAAAATTTCACACCTTTACAATGATCAAAAAAATTGAAAAACATCAAAAAACATGAATCCTGTAAGGGCTTATCGGTCCTTCAAGGAACAAAATAAAATTTTATGAAGCACAAGAGTAAATAAACATATATCTTGATATGGAGGTGATAAGTCTTCATTAGAAGTATAATCCTAATACTTATAACCTCTTTGTGTTAATAAAGCATCAGATTTTGTCACAGATGCAATCATGTTAAGGAACTTGAAAATAAACTGACAGTTGCTTGTTGAGACAGGTGATGTATCTGTTGACCTGTTTTTCTGTCTAATAAATACTTACAAAACATAAAACAAACCAAAGGTTATAAGCTACAAGAGAAAATAAAAAAAAATAAAAAAACAATGAAAGGGTTGAAGCAATACAATTGTAATCAGTTTGAAAAAATATAAGATCAATCTCTCACTGACAAATTAGATTATCTTATTGGAAAATTAGGAAATGTTGACAAACAAGTGATTTATAAAGATTGAAAATGAAAAAACAATTATTACCTATGCAAAGAGATTCCTTGTCGCATTTACTTCCAAAACCTTCTCCTACACCATAAAAATTTTCATTTGAAGGACAATGAGACAAGTTGAGAGCAATGCAAGATAAAGATAATAAAAAAATGAACAATGTTACACATTTTTGACTTGCATTAAACGAGTTTCTGTATTTAAAAAATTCTGAATTTGGTTTAAAATGTACTATGAGTAGACATAAATACATTGACAATACCTGTTTTGATTTTGATATGTATGATATTTTTGTCTAAGTACAAAGATTAAACATACTGATGGATTATAAAATTTATTAAGAAGTAAAACACTCACTGATATTGGATATACACGAACAAACTTGGATCAATACAAAAAAATAGCCACCAATACACATCCCATGTTTAAAAACTATAATCCACATTTAAATCAAGAATGTTTGAATAGTGGAGAGAAATAGAATAACATATTTAAAGAGACATGGGCAGAACAAAATAGGGTGCCCACTCATTTCCTAAAAAAAATTTTCCTGACTTTTTCCCATTTTCCAGTGCATATTTGTAACTTTTTCCTTAAAGATTTGCAATTTCAATCTTAAAGGAAATTAGTTAGCCTGGCACTAATAGGTCAGCTCCGTGATTTCACAGTGACAAAAGTACAATTGAACAATATTTTTTCAACAAATAAAAATTGAGAAAAAATTACTCTGTACTAATGTGTTTAAGGAATAATATGTAGTTTTATAACCCTCACTAAATCTTCCCTGACTTGTAACGATTCTTCTAAAAATTCTGATTTTCTCCCGACTTCCAGAGCAATGAAATTCCCAAATTTTTTCCTGTTTTCTATGTTTACCAAAAAGTGGTCATCCTGAATAAATATCAACAATATAGAACAAAATCTGCTTTAACTCCAAAGATGGGGAGGGTGTGATTAAAAAGTGTACAAGAAAACCTATTGAATGAGTATGGATGAACAATGAACAGGATCAAATTGACCGATATATTAGTGAATCCTGGAGAAGAAAAGACTGGTAATGATAATTTAAGAAAATAATGGGATAAAATAATTAAAGAATTTTAATGAGAAAATAGGTATTATACACATATTAACAAAAATTTAATTATAATTATCATAATCCCATCATTATCATAATCACACCATCATTATCATAATCATGCCATTATAATCATGATTATCATCATTATTATAATCATCGTTATCATCATCATAGTTATTATCATCGTTTTCATCATTATCATCATCATTATTCATAATCAAAAGAGTATACTCTTATCTAATTCGATTTTCATGAAGTATTCCCCATACATTTTGGGAATCTAAAAATCATGGAACTGGTATTAGTAATTGAAGTATTAATCATTTACCATTTGAATTACACCTTCCTGGTCCAAATTATTATGGTGTTCAATTATTATAGTGCTACCATCGCGAAACTGTGAAATGTTTGATGAAGTTGAATAATCAACTGTTTTCTGATACGTAGCTACAAAACCCTTAATAAATTACAAATGTGTTCATCTTTCTTATTGTATATTGCTAGGATGTTTAAAGAAAACTTGAGGCACTGTAACTGTACCCATGACATTATCTATTGTGCAAAAAAATATTATTTGCAATATACAAACAATATTATATGCACTGCAGACATGTTACGGCTAGTTATTAAAATGCTGAATACAGACTACATATTGTAACCACTGCGCAACAGTAAATATTAGAAACTCAACTACTCACAAGCAAATGTGTCTCTAATTATTGGAAATCCAGATATTTACGAAAACATTGGTGCGTGGATTTTTTAGTCATTTATGTGCCATTCTTTGTGTTATGATTATGTGTGTTGTGTATTGTAGAGAAAAACTTAAACAATTCTTTTAAAAGGGGCTATGCACGAAAATACTAATATTCCTGGCTTAGAAGTTGTGTGGGACAGGATACTTTCATATATTACTTACCTCATTTCCATTGATAAACGCATGTACTTGTATGCATTGGGCAGATTGTAGAAATACATGTCGCTAGCAAATGATGCTCCTAGGAGCTCCAGCGATAGGATTTTGTCTTCCTTCGAAAAAGCAGGCAGAGTTATTAAATATTCCAACATATAAGCAAGGGTACTTCTTGCAGTGCCAAGCAATGGGCTTAATCCTAGAAAATGGACATTCAAGATGAAAGAGAGAAATTATGGTACCATTTCCTCACAATAGGAAAAAAAAGAAATACCATTTGCATTCTTTACAGACACAGCGCGCATCTGCAGGAGTACAAACAAGATGTTCCCGTTCCCATATTCGGCTGCAATATGCATCGCCGTATTACCACACAGCATTTTTTGGTTCACATCCACTCCCATGTCCAGGAGATAGAAAAACACATCCATATGTCCCCCACAAGTAGCTGCCATCAGGCAAGAATGGCCGTGATTCTCCAGGATATGAATGTCAGCTCCATGCTGACGAAGAAACTTCACTATTTCAAGTTTCCCAGAATAGCAAGCAACGTGAATTGGGGTCGAGTTTGTCTTCGTTGCATGGTTGACATTTGCACCAGCTTCTACCAACCGCTTAACAGTCTCAACATGGCCAGCGCCTGTAAGAGCAAGAAAGTCAGTGACGTGTTCAGAAGAAAACATTGCAGTTTAATACAAGTAATTACCCAACAGCGCGTTGAAATCAATCTATCCGCGTAAAAACTTTACCTTTTATTTCATGATATACCGTGGAATCCATACATCTCCGGACGGGTCAATATATTTCCATAATTTAAGAGAAAATAGACAAGTATGGATTTTTAGGACTACTGGAAATGTGACATCACATTAAAAGTAAATACAGTGATCGATAGGGGAAATTAGAATTAGATTCGAACTAGATTAAATTATAGTGCCACCGTGTCTCTACCTTTTATAATTGTAAACAGATTTTCAAAACTTTTAGCACTCGATAGCTAATTTTGCCTTTAACTATTCACTTTTGGACATAGGCCTCACTCCTTTCCACACCCTTGCGTCAACGAAAGACTGCCGGGCAAACCCTTAGGAGACATACGACGGTTGCCGACACCCAAGTTTGGATGGCCGCTTTCACTTCGGCGTCGGACGAAACCAGTGCCTCGTACGATGCTCTTCAAAGGGTATCGAAACAAGAAGAAAACAAGTTTTCGTTATCTTAAAGCTCGATATGTATCGTAATGAACAATTTTTGTTAAAAAAAAGTGGCTGTAGCCGAATTGCTTAATCCGTGAAATCCAGGAAGTGAAGCAACTCGAGACACCGCTGTTTCCTGGATGGGTCTGGGACTCTCGGAGAACTAACGGCGCCGACCCCCTGGCCGACCAACTTAACGGACGGTTATTCCATGTCGGTACAGATGGTTAGAGAACGTAGGTAAGAAAAAACTTAACAGAATTTTTAATTAAAAAAGCAACGACGTTCCATTCTCGAATTTTGCGACCTCTTGGAAAGCTCGTGACGGGCCGGTGAGGGCCCGGTGACCGCGCGAATGAAAGAAAGTCAATTACGTTCTGGAAGGTTCCGTCAGGGATGTGGAGAGACTGGTGCCGTGGTCGGCTGCGCTAGGTTCCTCGATTGCGGATCCATGGTGCGATCAGTCCGATCGAGATGATCCCGTAGATTCTCGATTGGATTTTAATCGGGGGAGTTTGGTGACCGGGAGACTACTGTAAACTCACCCAAGTGCTCTTCGAACCACGCACTACACAACGAGCTGATAAACACACGATCTGCATGTAGGAGTGGACATCGTCCCCAAGGATGGCTGCGTACTGGTGTTTATCCATCATGTATGGCATTCCCTGAATGATGAAGTCACTCAGGGAATGCCCTGAAAACATCACACCATCACGCTCCACCTCTGGCCTGGACATGCCCAGCGATTGTTATAGGGTGTTTGCGTTCAGAAGATTCACGCCGTATACGCCAACGACCATTGTTCGATGGAGAAGAAAACGCGATTCATCTGAAAGGCCACCTATCGCCACTCATTAGACGTCCAGTGGCGGTATTGGCGTGCAAATTCCAGCTTTCATCGCTGAAGAACAGCAGTCAGCACGAGTGCATGAACAAGGCATCCGCTGAGGATGCCCATACGCAGGAAAGGTCACTGAATTGTTGAGGTGATTCTCTTGGCAGACCACTGGTTCCACTGGAAGGTCAGTCTACAGCTGCATGCATCATGTCAGAGCTACGCTTCCTACATCAGAGAAGCCCTTGCAAGGTATGGGCATGAAGGCAGCTAACGGTCACCCGAGCAATGCACGCTACGCCGGACCAAAGGGATTTTTAGTGGAGGAGGTCACCGGGCGCTGGCGTGTCGCGAGGCGAGATAGCTTCGCTTCCCAAGCGTGCCAGTGCAGCGCGTGGGGCAGATGATGCACCAC
Organism: Teleogryllus occipitalis; assembly: GCA_011170035.1. NCBI lineage: Eukaryota > Metazoa > Arthropoda > Insecta > Orthoptera > Gryllidae > Teleogryllus > Teleogryllus occipitalis. Next base: position 100,407 of record BLKR01001388.1, read on the forward strand.
TTCACGTGGTTCGGCCTTTTATACGGGAGTGCCGCGAAGCCACTCGGGGGTAAAGCATTTTGGTTACCTCACAGTAATACTGAAAAGACTTTTCCGCTCAGGTTGGGGCGGAGTGCTGCGTGCACGCGGTGCTCCGATGAGTGCGGCTCGTCTGACTGCTCTACCACTGTAGGGCAGTGGATGTATATGGCAGGGCATGGCAGATGCCGAGTCGCGAGGGGGCCGAGTTGGCTCTTCGCTGGCGGCGCCGCAAGGCGCGTGTAGAGAGGGATCATGAAGGGAGTGAGCTCCGACAAACGCTTCCGAGTGAGAACTTCCATCTTGTAAATAATTTTGTACATAAACTGTTTATAGCTCGCGTCTGTGTCCTTGTGGTATATATCCCTACCCACGACGTCACATCTTTATCCGCCCTCTGCAGCAGTAGTTCTCCCCTGTCATTTTTGGTACGTGGTGCACCGCTGTTGCCACGGCACACATTTTGGATATCGCCATGCACGGTACATTTTAACCACGGCGGCACGCGAACACTTTACAAACTTGGCCGTTTCAGAAATGTGTCGGCCCTTGACCTCAAAACTAATGGTCTTGCCTTTTTGAACGTTCGATAAATCGCCGTTTCCGCACTACAACTACTGCGCTGTTTTCCGCATCCACCCGACACGCTTTTTATAAACCCATTTGCCGTCTGTGAGTGGTTACAGCATGGTTTTATCGATCAAGGTGTGGACGCATTAAGGTAACTGGACTATGCATTAGTGTACATTTGAATTGTATAATTTTTGACACATTCCTAAGGCGCCTGGAACAAGTTATGTACATTTTCTAGGTAAATGACCCCCCATCTCCAAGTTTTCGTCCGGTTTCTCTGAGAATATGCCAAATGGCCCCTTGTTTTGCTTCTGGACATAATGTAGCTTCCCTATGCGCACGTTGTTTTAGCTCTCGTTTTGCTAGTTGCGGTAGGAGTAGAGCCGGAGTATGGGTTATTTTGTTAACAACACTAAAAAATCACATCTGTCGTTCGCTTACCCATGCAAAGTGGTTTTCTATAATTCGGGAGCGACTATATCTTATTTTTCAAATGTTGCTAAACTCGTTTATTTTTAAATAATTCAACCATTTACAGTAAAGCGGTGGAGATTTTCTGGAGCTTAAGAAAATGTGCGCAGATTGTACTGCTCCGCCATACACCGCACACAATTTTTACTTCTTTTTGACAAAATAAATCAAATGAATTAAAACTAGTTCGATTCCCCTGTATTTAGAACAAAACACGTTACAAACTCCATTACGTATATTAACTTATTTAGAAATTAATGGGGCCATTTAGTCACTGGATAGAAGCCCACGTAATATCACCGGCTTCAAGGAGAGCGCGGTGGATCTTAAAAGAGAGCGCATGCGAAATTTACAGTTAGATTGGCTCTTCGTAATGCCATTCAAGAATTAATCCAAGAAGTCCATTGTAAGCGATGTATCGGCACATTTTGTTAGAAAGTTCTTGTACTTGCAAACTGTGTTTCTTACTTCGACTTTTTTTTGTTTTTAAAATTAGTTGATGTCCCGTGACCCCGAAAACCTCTGAATTCAAAATTAGTTTCGAAAAACAAGAGTTGAATATATATTGTATAATACAAGATCGTATGGTATTTAGGTATTAAACTTCAGTGCACTATACAATTTTTATATCAGCTGACATAGTTCTGCAATAATCACATTTGCACCCTCTACCGTTTCCTCCGCGTCCTTCAAAACTGTCTTTCATTTCACTTGTGTGATTTGCTCCCATTTTCTCCCGTATTCATGTTAGATACGACTTACCAGAGTTCATAAATCTCTATAGAACAGAAACCACCTTGGCGGAAACCACAGTACGGAGTGAAAACAAAACGATTTCCCCGTTAATGTTCATAATCGCAAAGAACGCAGCAATATGGCCCCAACCTGTCTTGATGGGCACGCCTCGGCACTGTGACGTCAGCGCAACTGGTCGGAAGCTCAGCAACAGGCGCTGTGACGTCAGCGCGTGTTGGACTGGTTGAAACTCGGCAATCGGGAAACGCACGGTGACCGTACGTACGCCAACCGTCTTCTTTCATTTTCATTTTTGTACGTACAGTCCACTCCGGTTATAGTGAACTCTGATATAGTGAACCCTCTGTTATTGTGAACCTAAGTCACTGGTCCCGTTTTACTTACTGGCAAATAAGCACAAGAAGATTCTGTTACAGCAAACCTGAACCTCGGCTATAGCAAACGTAAGAAAAAGTCCTGAAAATTAATTGGATCAGCATGTTATTAGGCAAGCAGGATGGTGTTTGAACAGTGCAAGAGGAATTAAAAGGTGTCAAGACTGCATGACGATACTTAAGAGAGAGAGGACAATGCAGAATCGCATAGGGAGAGAGCACGAACTATGGAGAAGGGTCTAGAGAAATTACAAACGAAAAATGTACGAAGATAACAATTGAAAATAATTGATGTTCTAGGGACAAATAACGAAATTGATATTTTCAGTTCGTGCTGTTAATGAATATTGCTGTATTTCTATATTAGTAAAATCAATCGTTATGGAGAAATTCCATTTAATTTTGACAACATCCGATATAGCGAACCTCTGATATTGTGAACCAAACACGTTAGTCCCCGGAGGTTCACTATAACGGGAGTCGGCTGTATATAGTCAACAGGATTTATTGATTGATTTTATCGTGTTTCCGGGCGCGTGAACTGCTTTGGTCATTAGTCCCGTTAGTGTAGTGCATGTTTTTTTCTCGGGAGATGGCGGTGATCCTTCCCCGCTTGATGGCGAGATCCGGCACCGACCTACCGTCGGCTAATGGGATTTCCCCCTAACCAGGACTCTTCCACCAGCGGGGCACCGCCTCAGTCGGAACAAGCTCTAAGCTCCAGACCGGTCTCCCGGAATATGTGATAGTGTGGTGCATGTTAGTGTGTGTGTGTGTGTGTGTGTGTGTGTGTGTGTGTGTGTGTGTGTGTGAGTAAGAGGAGAGGATAGGACAAGAAAGAGGAAGGACAGATCGCGCGCGGTCCGTGGCGCGTTTGGTAGGGTACTGCCCGGCATTCGCCTGGTGTTGATCGGAGAAACCACGGTAAACTACCGATCAGAGCAGCCGGCCGCTTAGTCAACAGGAAAAGCCGATTCTGTGTCAATCACCTTTAACATTTGGGAAGCAGAGGAAGTCGCACGCGCTAGGTCGGGGCTTTGCGGCGGGTGCCATCACAGACGCTGCCGCGCCTCTTGTACTGCGTCACTCCCGCGCAGGCGGACGTGATACCGGAGGATTTGACCCCTTCTGCAGCACAACGCCCGCCCACACATGAGCAGTAAATCACAAGAGAGTGTCCGCAGTGCGCGATGATGAAATGTGCTTCCAGCGAGAGACACTTTTCGGTTGTAGCGCGAAAATGTAGCCGGCGGCGCTAGCCGAATTCGTTTACTACGCTCCATGAAGTCACGAAAGTAAAGCGAATTCGAGACTCGCGGGTTCCTGGTTGGGTGACCGGCCAGAAACCCCGAGATCTAATGGCGTCGAGCCCCTGGCCGAAGGGATAAAAGGCACTGACTGACTGCGACGTGATGAGACTTGACAAACATAGTAATTATTAAGTATAAAAGTACTCAGTAACGGAGGATTATTCCAGAAGAAAGTGCTCAACGCCTAACAAGGGTTAAGAGACGCGTTGCATCAACAACGACGCAACGAATTAAAATTTGAAAAACATGCCACAATAGCAGGAGGCGCCATGATACTGAATACTTACCTGCGGCACACCACAAGGCAGTGACTCCTTCTATGTCATTATGTCCTTTAAAATGCAATGTTGTCTCCATTTCTATGTTAGGTTTTGGATCAGATTTCAAAATCATGGAGAGAATTTTCTCGAAACCATTTCTTGCTGCCACAATGAGAGGTGGACAGATCTTCGTGTCATAGTCAGACAATGGCTGCAACGATATAAACAGAGATTTTTAGTGCACGTATTATTTTCAAGCAACGCCTGACTATTACATAAAAAATCTAACAAAAAGAGTAATGTCAACAAACCTCTTTCAAAGAAACAATTTTAATTATAAACACTGAATGTTGATCAGCCATCATAATTATCTTCTCTTCCCGGTCGATCACGCTATACACTTCGTGACTATTTTGTGTCAGAGACAAATGTACACAAGTTCCAAAATTATCTCTAGTTATTACAGGGGAATGGGTTCGAATGTTGGACATTTATCACACAAGCGCTCCTTGCGAGCAACCCCCGAGAGTTCTGCGAGAGGAACAGGGGGCTTCCCAAAGGAAGTTCGAGACACTGGTTCAAGTTGACCAGTTGCTCTCGTAAAACCAGGCCCTTTGAAGGGAATCTGGCACTCAGCTACACATGGAGTGATATGCATTGCCTCATTCTCCCAACAGTGACTCTTGCCGCAGATGCCTACTCTCTCAAAAAGTAATATTTTCCACACCATTCATTTATACTTATCATTACCCTTCTTCACTAGAGAAAACCACAGTATGAAGTGAAAACAAGACGATGTTTGTAATCGCAACGAACACATTCCTGCATACATTACACTTCTTTCTCTAGGAAACAAGGGTTATGATCCCATTTACGTGTCTTCCTTAAAAATTAAAGAGCTAAATCCTGAGCTTGTGTTTACAAACCAAACGTGTCAATGGTGACACCTGCTTATCGTGTCCAAATTAAATGTAAACGGATCCATTTTGATCTTTCCGAGCGAGGCTCCCCCTCACAAGCGGCTGCCCTTTCCCCGTTCCCTCTACCGGACCTTACGTCATAGCGCTCCGCACGCTTCTCAGGTTCCGATAGCTAAAGCTGAAACGCTCATACCACTAATATCGAATAACACACGAGCTTTTTACGCACAAATCATGCAATTTTAAACCAATTCTATGGAACATATTAATCTTTATTTCTCAATGGAACTATTAACAAAAGCAAAGTTTTCCCAATAGACACGGAAAACTCTTCTACAAACGATGCATTGTTCTAATTTTGTACTTAATTCCGTTAGACATTATTTATTCTTATTAACAGTAATTGTGAATAATAACGATATATTTCATTCATCACACACTAATACGAATGAAGTATTAATTTAAATTTCTGCCTGATGCACATGTCACGTTATCGTGGGTGTAAGGTTTCATACAAGTGCTACAATTTCCCGAATTTATTTCAACAAATCATATAACAAGGGGATCTTTCTACAATTCATTTTTTGCGTGTCATTCTTCAATATATTATAGGACACTATTATATTGCCTAAGTACACATGGAAATTAATACATATGACATTAACAAGTAGAAATTAATATACTAGCACATGTACGAGCAAAAAATATCCCAAAAATTTAATAAGAAAGCCACCTACCTGTTTCAAAGTGCTTAAGTATTGACGAAACGTTCCCTCAGGGCAACATTGTCTACGGGAGAACCAAAAAGGACACATTTTGCTCCTAACGCATCAGCACACGACGCTCTTCGTCCGCCGACTAATACCCATTTCGCTGAGTCTCAAAACCATCGCGAGGGGCGCTGCTAGCGCATCGCGTTTGATGTAGTTCTGAACTTTGCTCATAGGAGAGAAAATACTCCAAGTGCAGAAAAACCTGTTTAAGATGGAGAACTCTGGTGATCCTTAAATTTGTCCAACTTAGATACGTGTTCACCATAGAGAGTAGAGGATACAATAACGTAAATGCAATACTACTGAATAATTTAATAGAGTATATTCTTAACATCATCACAACCATCGTTTATTATTATTATTATTATTATTATTATTATTATTATTATTATTATTATTATTATTATTATTATTATTATTATTATTATTATTATTAACAAAAACCCTTTGAAGCACTGCTTTTGGAAAAAATCGGCCAGGAGAGACTTCTTTTCTTTACCGTCGAATAAGACCATTTTCAATTTTGCTCAAACCATCTAGTATCGTCATTCATCGAGACTACTTTTCGTTCAGAAACGTTAATTTCCCGCGTACAGGTCCCGGTAATTAATAATTCGAAAACGCGACAGTAGAATCCTTTGCCTGTAAGAAAGAGTGAAGTTTAAGACAAGAGCATCTCCTTGGACGGACGACGGCAGCATCCCTTCTCTCTCCAGGACTGAACTTTCAGAATTCCGCAAGACTCCAGTGGACAGCCGCGTCGAAGTCCCTTTTTCCTAGGGCTACTTGGAACTCTGAATGCAACCAGTAAGCAGGCAGTCAAAACAAGTGCGTTAAGCTAGAACAGCCAAGTCAGCACACCACAACGAAACCTGTCAAATCATTTATTGCTAATTAATTTGAATTAATTGCCACACTTTTGGAATTAATTGCCACGCATTTTCGTGAAGAAAACGCGTGGGTGCTGGCTTGACGCGACGCCAACACACACAAGTTAAATTCCAGTCGTAGCTCAACGCAAACCCTCTAATCATTTATTGCTAATTAATTGCCACAAATTGAAATTAATTGCCACGTATTTTCGATGAGAAAACGGGTCTGTGTTAACTTGACGCGACGCCAGCTAAGTTAAATTCCAGTCGTAGCTGAAAGGAAATCCTGGAATCATTTATTTCTAATTAATTGTCGATTATTTGCCAAATTGGAATTATCTTTTTTTTCGGCCGAAAATCAATGTCAATGTCAGCAGGCATTACGCAACAACGAAAATAGAAGAAATATTCTAATATATAGAGAACAAACGAGCACGATCGAATAAAACAAACGTCATAATTAAACAGACTTACTTGATACCAATTATTACTCTAAACAGAAATTAATAACTCCAGCGTTTTATGAAATAAAAATTTATTTTAAAAAACATCATAGTTATGCAACCACTTACAATCGAATAGGAAAATGGGTACAAAACAACTAAAACCTCATATATATATATATATATATATATATATATATATATATACATATTATATATATATATACACATATTATATAAACTAAAGATAAATTTAAAAGCGCGGCCGTGTATTAAATAATTACTGTTAAAACCGAACTAGAGTTATACAACCATGCCAGATATTCAAATTCGAAAATAGAACCCACGGGCATGATCAAATAAAACCAAGAACATAGATTATAAAGATTGGATTCTAATTTATTATTCTATACACTAACTCATTGCAACTGCCATTTATGAAACAAATTATTTTAAAACTGCATAGATATGCAACCACGTAAAACATGCGATTACGAAATAGGAAAATACCAATGTGCACAAACAACTAAGACCGAATAAATAAATATTCCATATGAATTTATTACACCTAAGACGAATTTGTAAAGGTGACCGTGCAGTAAATAAATATTGTTAAAAACTGCAAACTATTCAACCATACCAGAGATTAAAATTCGAAAATAGAGAGAACCAACGAGCACAATCAAATAAAACCAAGAACATAGTTCATAGATATTTGATAGTAATTTATTACTCTATACACAAATTAATTGCTATTGTCATTTATGAAATAATTTTTAAATCTTCACAGTTATACTACCACGTACGCTTTTTCAATAGGAAATTAGTGAGTACCAACGAGCACAAACTATATATATATATATATATATATATATATATATATATATATATATATATATATATATATATTCTAACACACCCTCCTACTACCTTCCACACGTGGTGTGAGCGTGCTAGTATGAATGCTCGTGAAGCGAGCTTAAAATTCTCAGGAAGCAGGATCTTTTGGGTATGAGAAAGGTCTGAACCCTTGACACAATGAATCAGATAAAATACGAATAAAATGAACATATATTCAATGCAAAATAACAGTGACACAATTATATAACAGAATAATGCACTTTAAGTAGTTGGTCACTGAAAAAAAAGGAAAACAAGGCAAAACAAAAAAAAAATTAGCGTCACCTCGACTGCCTGAACACACTTTCACCAATTACAATTTACAATTTGCTCATTTATCTTTCTGAATTTTCATCTACAAAATTATTTTACTCTTTTAACCTCTAGTTTTTCCGTGCACGGCTTTTAAAATGATTTTTACACTTGTTTTAAGGAATCCCTTTCACAGGTGCCAGCCTTGGGCTTCGCACTCACTATAACACTGAACTTTAGAGAGAAAAAAAACAATAAAACGTAATATACACGTTACTTAAATCTGACCCCTTTACAAATAACAGAAAGCAATTACTTTTAACACACTACAGTAAACTGTGACTTTTCCCGATAACATCAACTGTACAACATGTGAGAATCATGAATTATTTACGTAAAATTGTTCAAGGTATGGCCTCTTTGAATGAATTTAATGACACGTGCAGTAAATGAACTTGAAACTGCCACTCACATCGTTCGAAACACTTCTCCCACCTATTCTGGACTTTTCACTCACTTTTAACACGAATTGTCGTGTATTTACGGCTATTCTCTTTCCCCAACTGATCGCCGCATAAAAGTTACGAGTTCCTTTACCTCAAGAGCTCCGCATCGCTCGCCTGTAGGTAACCTTGGGGATTTTCTGCCGCTCGCAGTCCCGCGTTGCCACCGTCTTTGCTTGCTGTCCCACGACGTTAGAAATTTCCTCTTCTCGAACTCCGGACTCTGCCACGCCTCCAATTTTCACACCCTTCTCCCGTTCTCCAAACTCGTACGATTCTCGTTCCAGTCCAAATCTTTCTCACCTACGCTTCGCTCTTCCTGAGGTCGTCCTTCTTCTTCTACCGCGCCTCGTACAAGTTCGTTCGCGCTTCCAGCCTCGAATAATTAATGTAGCTGAAGTTATGCTTGAAATGCTCAGCCTACCTACCACACTTTGGGCATGTGTGGTCTCAGCGTGCAATATGAGATGCTGGATTTAGTTAATGTCCTTCTGCGCGAATTTTTACAATTTTGAAATTATTTCGGAGTCAGTCACTCCCTTGCTCTCTCACATATTGGTGGTGTGAATAAAAAGTAAGCAAAAGCTTTGACTGGTAATTTTAAGCAAAAGCTTTGTTTAAATTGAATAAAAATAAGCAAAAGCTAGTACTTATTAGCAAAAGCATCTTCTAGTAGCTAAAGCTAAATTTTCCAGCAAATGCTTGAAAAGGTGTGAATAAAGATCAGCTAAAGCTTTCTTTTTTAAAGCAAAAGCTGATCATTTTTCTAGTGTGCCAGTCCAGTGTCTTGAAGTGTGTGTTTTTATTTAAAAAATGGCTGCTTTTATGCACATTCGATCTCGCAAACGTTACTCCAAGAGGAGGGAATGTGCCGAAAGTGATTGTTTTTCCTTATATCGGTTTAATCAAGAAAATGTGAATTGGATAGCTACTTATTTCCTAGGCGAGTCACACGAAACGAGAGGTGGAGCGTTATCGCCTATTCAGAAGATGCAGATATTTCTTCGCTTTGTTAGTGACCCTGGCTTTCAAGCAGGTGTAGCAAGAGAAGAGGGCGTACACCGAACAACTGTTTGCAAAACTATAACATTTGTAATGAATAAAATTCTAGAGAAAGTTCACGAATGGATTAAGTTTCCAACGCACATGAACCATGCTCGGGAACAGTGGGCAGAACGATATCGTTTCCCAAGTGCAATTGGCGTTATAGATTGCACTCACGTCCCAATAAAGAAACCTACTTATCACGGCGATGAATACATAAATCGTAAGCATTTTGCAAGCATAAACGTTCAAGCTACATGCAATGCGAATGAAGAGTTCACTAGTGTAGATGCTCAGTGGCCCGGATCTGTACACGATAGTCGAATACTCAAACGATCTGACCTTTATGAATTTATGAACAAACAGAAAAGTGACGTAGTTTTACTTGGAGACATCGGATACGGCATAACGCCATGGTTGCTTACACCGTACAGAAATCCTTCAACACCCGAGGAAACGGCATACAATAACCTCTTCGCTAAGGAGCGCGTTATAATAGAACGATGTTTCTTCCCCATTCTGAATTTTTTCGTAATTGTTTTTCTGTTATTTTCTTCCCGAATTGTTCCATGTACTTTTTATCTCAATTAAAGTATGACTTTTCTTTGTCCAATTTAATTCTTTGGCACCTGCGATTTGTTAAAAGTATTTTGTACTCTTTAATATATTTAAAACTGCCATGGTAACTATCGCTCTCATTATTTTATGTATCTTCATCATAAGATATATTGAAATTGCTCAAATTTTGCTTATTTAATACATTCAAAACATAAATTCGATTTCATTACAATCCGCCCACTAATCATCATCTCACTCTGGTTCTCCCGCGTCACAGGTGGGTGTAGACCGATCACTTGTTAACACCCTCGCTGAAGAAGTGAAGCACTTCGCACTTCCTCCCTTAAACACGCTCCTTCACCCACAGAGATACGGCCATTCGTAAAGAACGGAATGCCAAATCGTCTGCTTTTCGCGCCGATAAAGACGAAACATTTTCCCCTTCTGATTGATTGCTTGATTAATTTGTATTTCCAGGCGCGTCACCTGCTACGATCATTATTCCCGTAAGTGCAATACTTGCTTTTATCACGAATGGTGAAGGTGATTTTTCACTGCTAAATGGTGAGATTCGGCACCGACCTTCACGTCACCTTGCATGGTTTTTATCTTCCCCAGCGGGACATCACTCCAGCCGGGATAAGCTCCCGGCATGTATGATAGTGAAGTTATGTAAATTGAACTATGTGGGTGTAAATAAAGAAGACGGAAAACTCAATGCCCGTTTGTTAGTGTACTGTTACGGCAATCGCCTGGTATTTATCGGGGAAAGTATAGAAAAATACATATCAGAACAACCGGTCGGTCACGAGAATTCTCCTCCAGACAGCGACTGAATTCGACCGAGGTATGTAGCCAGTGTTAAAATTCCTGCCATCGTTGGGACTATCTCTAGGATCTCCATGTTGGAGGTACTGTAGTAACATCAGTAGATGCCATTAATCACCTCAATTTGTTTGAATTCCTATCTCAACTGCTACTCTCTCGCGCTTCATCTTTTTTAGGTCGCTTATTAACAACGTGGTCATGTAGCTACCACTATGATTGTTTTAACTGTAGGAAGAATGCGTAAGGACAACACGAACGCACACAAACATCCATGCCCGAGGCGGAATTCGAACCCGTGACCCTTTGAGTCGAGTCAGTTACGGCCCTTCAGCTTTAGCGACCTCAGCTATCCAGGCCGGCTCCTTCATCTTTACTTTCTGTTGACCCCTTCAAGTTGATAACAGGTGATTATGGCGTCCAAGAGGTGAGACACTTGCTCCTCGTGTTCTTGAGACACACATTGCCATCACATCGAACCGCGTTGATAGAGATCAAACAGCTTACATACAAATCAGTGACAATTTTGAGGGGGGCACAAAGTTCCTGAATGGAATTATGCAATCCTGATGCAAGCAAACAGTGAATATTGTATAGATGGAAGAAAGATTATTTCATCATAGAATAGGTTTTGTGCACTAATGCACCCTGGAGGAGAATCTGAGAAAATGTATTTTGACGGAGTTCAAAAACTCGTCACTCTGGAGATCCTGCAAGAAAACATTTCTCAGGTAAGTCACCTATCCCGGGGTGCGCCAGCAGATAGCCGCCATTTACAAGTCCCATGTTGCAATTTACACAACCCCAAAGTATTGAGCTTACAGGAACGCCATATTTAGTTACACTGTAATATGACATAGTTCTCGAACATACATAACCAATTAAGGAAAACAGGGAATATGAAATACCGGGCATTTTAAATTCTGAAATCGGAAGAAACTGTCACGAAATCTACTTTAATATCAAATACTATACCAAATAAAGGGAAAGATGTTGTGTATTATTTGGGAGGGCACTGCCCCTTGAACCTCCCTGCCGCAGCCGCCACTGACACAAACATCTCCCCCCTGCTGTCGTACTCCCTCCCCAATCTCCACGTTCCACTGGCCTCTTCACACCAACAGCGCAGGTCGATCTCAGGTATTCACGCCCTCGCCCAAGACAAATCAGTTTGCGCACCCTTCTTCCTACGGAACGAGGCATCCGATCACATTGATCGAGGACGTTCATAAGACTGTTTTCTCCAAGGAGAAAGTTCAAAAGTCGAAGGAGGAAGGTGAATTGTGAATATTAAATTTTCGATTTTAATTGGTATATTATTCATTCTTCCTTAATAAATTATACACAATCATATCAATATTAAGTGAGTCTTTCAACTTTTATTCACTTATTTTATCATTTAATTTTCTTCTTACCTGAGGGTGAGGGTTGATATTGGATAGTAAATTGTATAAAAGGAGTAGTACCTTATTTTTACTGCAAACATATTTAGTAGGCTTCCGCGACCCGTGTCATTTGATACTTGGCTGTCCGGGACAGCTAGTATCATATTTCTTGGAATACTTATTTTACAGTTTTTTACCCGATTTCCTAACGAAAGTTTCCCTAACGTTGTGGTAATTGATGTAACAGATGTTTAATCATGGGACATGAATAAGTACAATACGATTGTCTGTAACTTAATAGTGGTGATTGAATAATATGCCAATTAAAATTGAAGAATTTAATACTCCCACTTCGCCTCAATCCCCACTACCATTCTGTCTCCGGTCGCCTCCATCCCCGCCATCTGCCGTGTCATCAGTTCAGATCAATAGCATGTGTTCACACTGCCCTTCTCCCAAAAGACGACACACTTGGCACCTCCGCCCCTCTACCACGCCCTTCTCTCTCTCTCTCTCTCTCTCTCTCTCTCTCTCTCTCTCTCTCTCTCTCTCTCTCGGATGCACTAGGCCGATCACACCGATCACACCTGCCCCAGAGCGCTCGACACGCGCGCTGATCAAGATGAAACATTTTCAATTCGCATGAGAAGCGGGCGTTAACGCAAGGCCCACGCAACACTTCGCAAGTTTTCTACTTAGTAAGAAGTCATCACTTTGCTCCAAACTTGGGTGCTTCTCATAAATCGCGAGAAGTGATTTCAGACTGTTTTGTCTTTGTAGAACAAGGCACGTGTTCAGGAAGTGTTCATAGATTGCTTCCGGAGAAACGACTTGGAAAGTTTGGTACGTTGGTGCCTAAAATTACGAGTCGTATTTTTCATGCAAGAATAATACAATGAAAAGGTTGAATAAATATAAATGAGAACATGCAACGCTTTCTTCTTATAGAAAAATGGTTCTCGGACAAACAATAGAATCTCATACACAAATTATTCTTAATTGAAAATCTGTAATTGAAAGAACGGAAAATAAACATTTTAAGAAAGTTGATTTATAGTCTAAGAGAAATAATTGAAAAGTATTATTAAATATATTACAATCTGATAAATTGAAACGATCGTTGTATTTTAAACCTTTTCCCAGAAAACGTTGATCAAGGTAAAGGAGAGCACGAACTGCAATTGGAGGGGAAGTAGGTCGAAGGTACAAAGCAGTACCGGAGACACAAAGTGGTCGCATCATAATTATCTTGATAATAGGATTCAAGGGTAGTAGGCACAGTAAAATACCCTGTCACGGGGTATAGACAGGCACAACTGCTACAAGGGGAGGCAAATATTGAACGCCGGGTACTCCATAATTAAGAAGTGGTGATGAGGACAATTAAGAGACAACATGCGCCATCGTATGATCAATGTTACGCATATTGCGCAATGTTTACACTGATAACGAGGATAAGAACGAAATAAAATGGAATGTTAAACAAATTTCTTTAGAAATGAAAAATACGATTTAAAAAAAATCTCTTATATGGCAACTAATAAAATAAGGCTGAATATAAAGAAAAATGAAAAAATTTGAGTCTAATGATTCGACGAGATGAAAATCCTTTTCCATGTGTTTGTTTTAAAAATGTCAAGCCTTTGTAATGGAAACGGAAGATAACTTTGATTTTGCTTGAAAATGCACTCATGAGTTTGCCGAGAGGGAATTATTTTGTTCCTCGTGTAATTATGAAAATAATTGGTCATCGATACTATTTTTTCAGCGTGATATTTCCAACGGGATATGTGTCATTTCCGTGTTGGGTACTGAGGATGTTAACATAATTAATTTTCCTCGGCAACTGTGAAATGATTAATGGTGAAACATGCTATTGCACAGAATATGTTGTTTGACTCTGCATACTTTTCCACAAACATAATTAAAATGTACCGGAAACGCAGACAATGTTGCCTCTAGTTGGCAGCTGACCAAAGAATGGAACAAGACCTTAAAGTTAGTTCACACCAAGTAAATTATAAAAATTTGCTACGAGAAAGTCTGAGCCATTCTATAGCACCTCTAGTTTTTAACAATTTTCTGTCGTTTCTACTTCATAGCAGTAAGAAGCGAGTCAGTATCAAACGTAGCAGCGTGCTATGTTAGCAGTGAACAAATTCCGGACTAGAGAGCAGCAGATCTTGAAGTTATGCATTGTGAAAACGCCTGTTTTCTATCTCTGATTCGTTCAACTGAGGGTTTTGTTGTTCAGCTCTGTGAATAATTTTCGATATGTACACAATTAGAAATAATTTTTGTTGCTTTTAACTCTAACGAAAAAATAATGGCGTTAATGATTTGTTTTATCAATAACATAATTGAATTCGCGAGTATTCTAAACACAAAAATACTACCTACTTTGGCCCAACAACTTTACCCCCAAAAGGCTGAAAACATAAACTAGGAAAAGGAAGGAAACTGGGTCAAAGTACCTCAACGAACGATGTGGGATTAAGAAATTCAGAAAATAAAATAAAATACAAATTATACAGTGAAATATTTGTAGTTATTAATTGGAATGGTCACATGTTCCCAGGCTTGATACAATGCACAGAAGAAGGAGGAGTTCATTGATTTTATGCAACGACCCAAAACGTTTTTGGAAGAGCTCAAAGGAAAAATATCTCCCCTTTTAGAAATTATTGGTATTAAAAGAAATTGAGCCTTCAAGTCCTGTTAAAAGATGTATTTTACTTGTCAATAATATGCAAGATATAAGATTGTGTATAAAAAGTTCAAAAAGTTTTTATTTTCGCTATTTCTCTTATTTCTGGAGGGATCAAGTCCACCTCTGATTCATTAGTCATTTTAAACTAAAGAATTGACTTGTTTTAATGAAGACACCAGACAGCAGCAACATATAACACAAAATTACTTGATTTCTGATCTTAACCCCAATCAGTTAAATCTTCCCCCCATAACTATCATTGCACTAGTCAAATAGGATCTAAGTAAAATTCCAATTTATTGTAAATAATATTCCACGTAAAATATTATTACTAATAAAATCAATCAAAACATAATATTACATTAAACGCAATTTTAATGTACACAATCAAACGAAACACCTACTAGAACGATTCTCAATTATTAACTGTCAATACTTGGTTTGTAAATTTCTATGTGATTGGTCAAGTACCTTTATCATGAACAAAAGTGTATCGTAATGAGTATCATTATGCATCGTGTTGCAGCTATCAAATAACAAAAATATACAATGGGAGTAGAAAAATACATTTTGGAAAGTGATTAAGTAATTTCATTAAATTGGGCCATATTAGCCTGCAACTGTACTTCACTGAACATCCTTTCCGGGATTCGGAAGGACATAGGGTTTGCCATAAGAGTCATATTGGCTATTTACGAGTTGTGAAAACCTAATTTGCAGACATTCGGGGAGTTAGGACTTCATACCTTAATAAGTACAAACATCCTACTTCCAACGAAATTACACTAAATGCAAGTCAAAAATAATGGTGAAAAAAAAAGCCGAAATTCAACGGATGGACCACGAGCCTTCTACGTAAAGCAGGAGTATTCATTGCATGGGAACTACTGCAGGTAGTTCAACCGTTTTTCTTCGAAAGGGGAAGACAAATTGTCCCGAAACACACAGGTCATATGAATACGTTGCTTCTCTGAAGAAAATAAACATTTGAATATAAATGCTTCTGAAGAGAAAACTGTTCGAGAAAGAGCCCACACGGGAAAACAACGTCTTTGTAAAGTCACACACGATTTATTGAGGTGATGAAAGTCAGGTCAAGAAGGAACTTACATGTAGGAAATGTGAACATAAATGAGATAATGAGAATTAAGAAATAAATTGTAACGCAAAAAAAGTGGGTGAAGTGTCGGTAACATACTACACAAACCGAAGCAAAGACTAAACAAATAATACACAATTTCGTCATTGAGAAAAATAAAAGATCTGTGATAGTTTAGACACACGAAACAGAAAATTACGGAAATTAAAAAATATTATAACAATAATAAAACTCAGGATGGTACAGGCGGTCACTGTATACATTTTTCACTATTACGTGAGGATTAGTAAGAGAGTAAAATTAAGGTTATTCAAGTGAAACTGAGTTCTTGGGTAAAAAAAAGAGTCATCATGGAGGTATTTTCAATTATAGAACGGGGAGAAAAAGGGTCGGAGATAATAAAATCATAAGAAAAAATGAGAGATACATCTGGCGAAGAAAAATAATTTAAAGACTGTAAAAGCAGAAAATTGCAAAGAAAATCTTCAACAGGAGACACAAATGAAATCATTTTACAAACAAAGAAATTTTTAATTTGTTTAATGTGTTACGAAAATGCAGCCACAAAGATTCTATTGTGTTTTGTGTGTATTCAGTGACTGAGATAAACGATCCCTACTCTGTCGGGTTCAGGCCCATTTTTCCAAACGACACGCATTTAGCAGGACCACCGCCCTAGACAATCTGGTCTATTTTTCGTTGAATTGGATCCGCAGGTGCAAATGTAGTTAGTTTTGTGACACGAGATCGCAATGAGGGCTCGTTCTTAGATCCCGCGATTGAACAATCCCCAGATATTTGAAAAAAATAATAATATGTTACGAATGTGCATTTTCCATTTAATGCCATTCAATATTATATATTTCGCAGCAATATCGATTTATTTGAAATCGTTTTGAAATTAAAGAGCGCCCGCCCAGCGCCCTCTCTGACATCTCGTGCTCTCACAGACAGTGCCCAAATGTCACGCCGCGCTTTCATGCTCTTATTCTTAAGGCTCTCATAGATCGGCACAGAATATTCGCAGAGGATGCGGCTCAGAAAATTCCGAGCTAGACGTGACGGCGGAATTCGCGGGACCGTTCACACCGGAGTGTCAGTTATGAGCCAGCGTTTGGTGGCGATTTTCATGCGATAAAGAAGAGACGATCGTTTCTATTCATTCAAAGAATAGAAATGCCGAGATACTCGAAGTAGTCGTTTTCTGAGCACATGCGGTATGGCACTTTCTCCTTCTTTACTTACGATTTCCCTCAAATTGTTAATATCTTTGTCTAGAGAGGAAAAAATACGGAGAATTTCACACCTTGATGTCACACCGAGAAACGCTTTTAATTTACTAGAATGACCTGTGACGTTTTTGATGACATTTTGAATCTGATCGCAGATGACATAAGAAAATCAGTCACTTAACAATCATCAAGTTATCTAACCTGAAGAAAAACTTATTATTTCTTTCGCTCAGTGAAACTTTTCATTAGTAAAATGTACAAAATTTTAAGAATTAAAAATTTAAAAAATCGAAGTTTAATATAATTTAAATTATATAAAATCACTAAACACGATTGAAAGTATTTTTTTCTGACTGTTCTGTCATGTCCGATTCACTGGCGAGTTGAAAATATTAGAGATTTAACGAGTCTTTCCTTGGTTTCCTCTGCAAAATTCGAGCGGAAACGGAAAAAGCGCGTCTGACCGCGAAACAAAATCCTCTGCGGATTAAACACTGCCAATCCTCTGCCACACAGGTTTAAACATGCTCATAAGCCAACATGGAACGCGAAAATTCTTCTGCGGATGTTCCGCGCCGGTCTGCGGGAGCCTTTATTTTGTCTTAATTTTGGCCGCGGGCCCTATGCGTCAACGGCACCGTGCGTTTTCGTACCGCAACGAAGAATGGGAGCGACACCAGCAAACACGCCAAAACGGCGGCTTCGCAGAACTTTAAAGGAGTGTCTCGCCGCAGAGCGGAGTGGGAGACCTCGCCGACCTTGAAGATCTCCGAGGAGAATACCAATTTTCTGTGTTCGTCTGAAACTTGTGGCATGTTAATTTGATGACATCGCGTGTTATTGAAAGTACACAAGTTGAGTTTATTCTTTTACGACATTGAACGCATTATTTATGAATTTATTTGAATTTAATGTAAGGTTTGCTTTTCTTTTGAATGAATTATATTACCAATAATTGTCTCAATGTAGAACAAATAAAAACTCGAGTGCTCACTGGAAATAAAAGTAAGAATCACGTGCGCGGGAGGTTGACAAACCTGCCACTGACACTACGCATAACATTGTGTAAGTAATGTTTTAATATAAACTTATTAAACTTAATTATAATTAATTTACGTGAATTGTTTACGTATTATTATATATAAGTGTTAGGAATTTTGGAAATTACTTTGCCGTCATTCAACGGAGCTGCAACCCCCGGTTTGTTGGGGCATCAGTCACCTCTGAGAGACGGATATCAATGGTACGGAAAGGGAGACCAGGCACAATCCGTAACCCATTCATTAAAATTCACTATTTTGGTATTCACCAAGTATTAATCAGTTGTTAGTTGAAATCACTAACAACCAATCAACACCCGGTCTATTGAAATCGACCAGCCAACTAAGTTATTCTTCCAATATCATTAGCTATCCTGAAATCCCTCCCCCTTTGGGGGTTTAAACCTCCCATTTCTAGGAATATTAGGCTTATAACGACTACGTTATCGCAGGTGTTTAATACTGAAGCTTGCTATAAGATGCTCACGGGCTTCATGTCGTTTCTAGAAGAGTGGTTATAAAATTAAGCGTCGTCGGAGTAGCAAGAATTCCTGAGCACTTCCCATCGAAAAGTATTGCATTTTACACATGCTATAAGCCTAAACATCCTTAGATTCCTGTGTCTTCTACAAACCTGAACGGACAATGGGAGAAGCAGCGTGTAAATGAAAGGTAATGAGTTCTAGGTGTGTTATCACTTCCACTTTTCGAAAATTTTCGGTATTTCAAAATTTATAACAATAAAGACTTAGTATGTGTTTAGGGCTCCCGCTGATTAGGGACTCCCAATAAGTTTTAAAGAAAATATAATATTTATTTGTAAATGGATGAAAAAATATTTTTTAAATTTCAAATTGTATGTTTTACTTGATAAACCTCTGTAATTACATCGCAAAATAGAGCTGTAGAAAAGTTAAAGTAGAAAAGTAAAACATGTACTACAAGAAAAATCGAAAAACTCAAAGTAAGCAAACCATAATCTCACGAAAATTGGACAGCTTTTGAAAATTCAGTTATAACTCGCACAACAAAATATCCAATGCAGTTTTTGAATACTACGTGTTTACAAATGACAGATTGTAATTCATTTTAATAAAATTAAGCTATTATTAAAATAAAGTCTTTAAACTATAAAATATGTTAATAAGAGGAAGCGATGACATATCACATTAATTGGACCTTATTGTATGTGAAATCATATTAACATGCTAAGTCTACGTGGGTATTCGTCCAGCGTGGAGGCAGCTGACGCGGTCAGACGGGCACCCTCCCGGGGCGCGCGCGGCTGCATGGCGTGCACAGCCTTCTATCGATTGCGCCGCGTGACACGCGTGCAGAAAAGAAGCTCTGAATCGGGACAAAACATAAATAGTCGAGAAATGTCTACAGGCTCATATAATGGGGCGCGCTGCCGTACCATGTCACGTAAGACACGGGACATTAAATGGTACAGTGCATGCTAAAAGTTTCTCCGAAACAAAACGAATTAAGAAAGTCGGGCGGCGCGTGCCGTGAAGCTCCCGGCCGCGTCGCGGTCGTCCGCCGTCGCTCCCGCCCTCCCCGTCACTTCCTCCCTCCTCATGCATCGTCTCTTTCTCCATCCCCCGCCTCCTCCTTCCCCCACATTTTCCTCCTCTGCTTCCAACTTCCCTGCAACTACATCCCCTACTCTCTCCTTCCCCTTTACCATCCCACCCTCCTCTCCCGCCCACCTCACCCCCTCCTCTCTCCTGTTTCCACCGTTCCATCTTCTCTTTCTCCACCTCTCGCCTCCTTCCCCACCTTTTCCTCCTTTTACTTTCAACTTCTCTGCATCTGCACCCCCTACTCTCTCCTTCCCCTTTACCTTCCCACCCTCCTCTCCCGCCCACCCCACCCCCTCCTCTCTCCTGTTTCCACCGTTCCATCTTCTCTTTCTCCACCTCTCACCTCCTTCCCCACCTTTTCCTCCTTTTACTTTCAACTTCCCTGCATCTGCACCCCCTACTCTCTCCTTCCCCTTTACCTTCGCACCCTCCTCTCCCGCCCACCCCACCCCATCCTCTCTCCTGTTTCCACCGTTCCATCTTCTCTTTCTGCACCTCCCGCCTCCTTCTTCCCCACCTTTTCCTCCTTTTACTTTCAACTTCCCTGCTTCTACATCCCCTACTCTCTCCTTCCCCTTTACCCTCCCACCCTCCTCTCTCGCCCTCCCTACCCCATCCTCCCTCCTCTCCCCACCCTTCTATCCTCTCTTTCACCACCTCCCACCTCTTCTTTTCCCACCTCTACTCTGCTCTTACTTCCCTCCTACACTTCCCCACCCTACCCTTCTCTGCTCCCGACATCTTCATGCTTACATCCCTTCCCCTCCCCTTCCTACCCTACCTACCTCTCCTTTCCCTCTTCTCCACCATCTCTTCGCTCCCATCTACTTTCCAATTTCACCTTTCCCTCATTCCCCACTTCCCCGCCTAGGCCACCCTTCTCTCCTCTCCCCCTGCATCTTCCCGCCTCCATCCCTGCTCGGGCTCGGGCAGTGGCTACACAGGTGGTGTGCTCCGACCACCCTTTCAAACCGTCGCTCTCACCGCTTGTCAAACTGCCGCATTCTCCTCGCTTCTTCCGCCTTCGCCCCTGTCGCAGCCCCCTCCACCTTCTCTCTGCCTTCGTCGCTCCATTCCATTTCCAGTAAGCTGTCAGAGGTGCTTTCGCTTCCGACGCCCTCAACTCATCTCCGCTACCACTATAACGTCCTTCGCTACTGAGACAGCGTTCCCTTCTCCACGTCCCCAATGGCTCGCCACGCCTTGTCTATGCCTTCACCTTCTCCAATACACTCCTAGGGTACAATTTCGTTCCTTCCTTGCAATTTGCAACCTTCACGACTCCGCTGCTACCATCACAAGATTACCTCTTTTTCCATCACTGCAATCTGCTCAGCCATCCCCGCTCTCGCCCACGGCTCCTCGCCCACTTCTGCCTAGACCACCTCTTCCTCCCGGACCACCTCTTCCTCCCGGACCACCTCTTCCTCCCGGACCACCTCTTCCTCCCGGACCTCCTCTCTCCGCTAACGCCACCCAGTGATCAACACCACATTCTTTTAGCCTCTTACCTTTTATCCCGCTCCTATACTGCAATTTATTCAGAGCTGCATCTGAATGCCCATCAGCTGTTACGGTGCCATCCAATCGGGAACTTACACGTAACTACAGTGACGTCACTTTTGTGGCGTTCAACCTTCCGATTGGATGACATCGTGAGAGTAGATTTACGTCAGAGGCAGCTCTGAATAAATCAAAGTATACACACAGAATACAGTTACTGCCGTTAATTCACCGCCGTCCCGCATCTTCCTTTATCGCACCGCCATCCGCCTCCGCCGTTCCCGTCACCACTGCTCCCGACTTTTCCCTCGCCCCACCCCTGCCGCCCCCGACGGGCCTAGTTGCGCCCGCTCTTCCGGAGTTCTCCGCGTTGCTGCCTCCGCCCCTGCCGTGTCACCCCTGCCGTGCCGCCCTGGGCGCGGGTGGGCGTGGACGCGAGCGGCCCGCGCGCGCACGCCACGCGGCACGGAAGCCTCGCGGAGGCTCACCACGTCGCCTCGCGCTGCTTCCGCGAAGGCTGCTTCCCTCTTCCCCGCTCAAACGCACGTCGGCGCACGCGCACGTGTAGCACGAGGGATGGGCGTCATGTTGCGGCACACGAAAAGTTGCAATCTCGGAAATTGTCGTTTTTCTGGAGAGCGGTTTTAATTCCACTACGCTCTTTTCTCTGTCGGCCTAAGACAATGTTGTGATTTGTTTGTATATCCTGGGAGTGCTCGCAATAGGTAGACTTACGCCAGTGTCCGCAATGCATCTCTCTGATATAGGTACTACTTTTTGTAAATGCAAATGATCTTTAATTACATAAAAATTTACATATTTTATTTAGTTTGTACGTGTCTCTCAAAGTATTTGTTAATGAATCTCACACTGCAAAATTCTTGTTTGTTTAGTTATGGCGAGAAAGGTAAAAATTGACAAAGTACTCACAAATATCCTTAAACATCGTATCATCCTATTAAATAATTTTAAATACAGATTTCTCAAATGATTATGGCATGTTCTAAGCAAATATATATTTTACGTTTTTACAGAAATATTTAGAAAGTCTTTGTCTTTTTCTATTTTGCAACGTTCCCTTTTTTTTTTCATTTCTCTACAGACGTGTCCTGCACATCTTGTTTCCCTTTGGTAAGAAATTGTGACAGTCGATTGTAGATAAGGCAAATTATTACATTTTCTGAATAGGCACTTGTCATTTTCTATGACAAGTGCCGGAAAGAGCCGGATCTTTCCTCTCTGGACAATGCCTATCATGGCTGAAAATAATGCCATGATACGTGCCGCTCAGGTCAGGACCTCATAATGCACTGGCGCCATTGCATCCAACCTGTCTGACAGATATCGCGCAGCGCAGCGATCAAGTTTGAACATGCTCACGGGAAGTGATTCAGCGAAAGGATAAAAAATAAAAGACCAGGCGATCTCAGAAAAGTACAATGAAGGAATACATGAAATATCAGACGACTAATGTATCGCAATAGTTCACGAACATAAAATTGGCGTGGCTAGGATCTCACAGATCTATTGCGAGCACTCCTGGGTTAAACTGTCTGCCTTGTTATTGATTGATTAGTGTTTCCGGGGCGCGACAGCAGCTGAGACCATTATTCCCGTTCCGGTCTAGAATAACACAGCTAAAACCCACATTGAAAAACTTTAGATAATACAAAACAAATTTTTACGAAAATATTCAAAGGCTCCTTAGTTCATCTCGAATACATATATTCCAAGGGAACTTCAAATAGAACCCCTAACTGAACATACAAGAAAAAACTGTGAAAAAATTTTTACACTTCTTCCATCCTCTCCATGCAGTATAAAATTCACAATGGGAAAACATTAAACAATCTCAAAAGAATACGCTCACGTTATCCCAAGGACATGTTATAACCCCCATACAAAGTAAATATCCACTATAATAATGTATGTAAAATATGTAAATTTTCATCCCAAATTCAACGATAATTTCTGAATGTGTGTATATAGAGTATCTAGAATTAAGAATGAATAATGTATTGTAAAATTTGTGTATTGTATGTAAAAATGTTTAGATGTATATATTAGAAATATAATGTGTGAAATTCAGTAAATTAGCTAGTAAGATACAAGAGTGAGAGGTTGTATGCCCAAATCTTATGTTTTCAAAAATAAAACTGTACAAACCCCTGAAAGGCACAACTGCCGAAGAGGAAGAACATAATTTTAAAATTTATTCCCGTAAGTGTAATGCATGTTTTATCGCGGGAGCGGTCGATGATCTTCCCCCCTGAATGGCGAGATCCGGCGTCCAACTACAAGTCGGCTAACGGATTTTCTCCAACCAGACATCTCCCACCAGCGGGGCATCGCCCCAGGCAGAAAAAGCTCTAACCTCTCGTCTTCTCTCCCGACGTGTCAGATAGTGTTAGAGCAAGCGCGTGTGTATGTATCAGTGAGAGAGTGAAAGGGATGACCTTAGGACAAGGAAGAGGAAGGAAAGGTCACGCCAGTCTGTGGCCTGTTTGGTAAGGTAAATTCGCCTGGGATCACGGAAAACTACCGATGAGGCCAGCCGACCGCAAGAATTCTCCTCCAGACAGCGGTTGAATTCTATTGCTATCTAGGAGCTCCCGGTCAAAGTTCTGCAGTGACATCAATTGATGCCCTGAGTCATCTAAGCCTGTGTCTGCGTTGCAAATGTACCTTGAAATTTTTGTTTGGAAAAATATACTATTTTCAAAATATTCTTTCTCTTTTATCT
This sequence comes from Teleogryllus occipitalis, assembly GCA_011170035.1. NCBI lineage: Eukaryota > Metazoa > Arthropoda > Insecta > Orthoptera > Gryllidae > Teleogryllus > Teleogryllus occipitalis. The sequence continues at coordinate 124,557 of BLKR01001388.1, forward strand.
CAGCAATGATGATATTTGAAATGTACCACTTTTCCTGGACAGAAGGGGTTTCATTTTTGTAAGCCATGGATTTTTTATTTGATGAATACCACCTGAGATAGCTCATTGGGAGCACCGTTGATAGTTGCAGCATAGTTGACCGGGATGTCCTTCGGAGCAAGTCACGACAGTGGCGGACGTTTGACAGTAACTAAATAGCTTGATAGAATTGAACTACTGCCTGGGGGAGAATACTAGTGACAGGTTGTGCTGATCGGTAATTTTCCATAGTTTCTCCGATCAAAAGCAGAAGAATGCCGGAGCAGTACCCTAAAATCGTACTATTGTATGGAAATTCTACGATGTTCCTTTTCTTATTCCTCTCCCCTCCTCTTCCTTCACACACGCGTGCTTACACCCACACACGCACATCCGCATGCACAAGCACATATACACACATGCTTTTACAACCAATACACTACCACACATGTGGGGAGAGCAGTCGCGAGCTTCTTCAGGCTGAAGTGGTGATCTGCATGGGGTGATATTTGGAGGGAAACTCCTCACACAGTTTGCTTTCTAATATTCACAAAAATATTAGAAAGCACACTAAGAGTCAAATATACAAGACAATGGTGAAGAGTTGTGTGATATACGGATCTGAAATTTGGGTTAAAAAAGGATTTACTAATGTAGCATCTCTAAGGAAAATTTCAATTAAAATTTCATTCTTTCAAATAGAAAGCATATTTTAGTCATCATTCTGAGATCAATTAATTTTAGTTTAAACTTAGGAAGTACTGTAAATCACTGACTACTGAATACGGAGTTGCAAATATACAAAATTCCAACTCCAACACTATCAAATCTTCAAAATGACTCTCCATTTGTTAAAACAAAAAATTAGATAATGAAGACAGTATAATAATAATAATAATAATAATAATAATAATAATAATAATAATAATAATAATAATAATAATAATTATTATTATTATTATAAAATTAAAAAATGACAAAAAGGTGATCGTATTTTCTCCCTTTTAGTTTTAACGGCATCAGCTTAGGAGAGAGTCAAACCTCCAATTATTCTCATGTAGGGTTAGAAGTCGTTGCTACTATGAATCGTTTGAGAGACAGACACATATTTGATGCAGCTTCTGCAACTTCCGCTAGTCGTCAAGATCGTCTCATTCTCTCGTCGACGATGCCCGCGCGTCCACTCGTCGCAGTGTCGCCTGCCCGCAAATCACCTGCCCGTTTCCGTTCGTTCCCACTTCTGATACATATTGATAGAAAAACGCAACGATTACGTCACGGGTCTCTACAGTTCCGTAAAAAAATATTTTCAACAAACGAACATTGATAGTAAAATTTTTAATCTCCTCCTCTATCCAAACGGCTGAGGTGATTCAGGGCGTCAACGGATGTCTCTGAAGTGCTTCTGACCGAGAGCTCCTACGATTCGAGTACCGACAGTGGCAGAATATTCGACACTAGCTAGATAGGTAAGTCGAGTCCAGCCCCCTTACTAGAAGAGAATACTAGAGGCCGACTGCTCCGATTGGTAGTTTTATGTGGTTTCTCCGATCGACACCAGGTGTATGCCAGAGTCGTACCCTAGCAAAAGGGTCACTGGCCGAGGGCGATCTTTCCTTTCTCCTCCTTCCCTATCCTCACCCCTACTTATACACACTTATACATACATACACTACGGTACCACACATATCGGGAGACCAGTCAAGAGCTTAGAGCTTGTCCCTTTTGGGTGCTTCGGTAGTGGGAGATACCTGGTTGAGGGAAACCCCGCAAGTCGATGTGTAATTCGATGCCGGATCTCTCCATCCAGAGAGGAAAGATCACCACCTCATCCCGTGATAAAGACATGCAATACATTTACAGGGCTAATGATCACTTGATGGGCCCGGAAACACGAAATAATGAATCAATCCATCGCCAACTCATGCAGGCTAGTTCTTACAAAAATTAAAATGTAATATTTAGCATTATCTTGGTTAGGATCGGCTGAAGACCCAGAAGTGAAAGAAGGCGAAACGCAGAGCATATCTCGAAACACAGAGCCAGGGTGAGTCTACTGAGCGATGGTTCGCGCTTCAAAACAATCAACCATTTACGAGTCTTACCATTCGCCACCGATGGCGAATCTATTCCCGACGCCGGGAAATCGGAGAGAGAAGAACGATAGACGGTAAAGAAGGCATTCTCTAAGTTTGAAAGTACGTCGTTGAACTTAGGATTTAATACCAAGACAATGATCTCCTTAATTTCAAGCGTTTGTGTAAGGTTAGTTTCAGTGAAGAGATAGACTTAAAATGTATGCAGTATCACTACATTGTGCACAAAAAAATAGGAGGAAAGAGATTAAATAAATAAACAAACAAAGAGTGAGAATAAGCATGAAATGAATATTATTTTGGGTGTGAAGAATTTGTTAAGATCATCTATTTTCAACAGGCAAAGGATATTTGTTTCAAAGTATTATTAGAAAAATTGATATGAGTACTGAAACAATAATATTATATGCCTTCTCAACTATCGTACATCCATTAAATAAATCATTTCTCTGAATTCACTTTCTGCGTTTTTCCTAACAAACTGGCAACAAAATATTTGGGGATCAAATGCGTTGCGTTCCGTAGATACGATTGTTTACGTTAACAATTACCACCGGGGCAGTTTTATGTTTATCGAAGGCTGAAGGCGCGTCTCAAATTTGGACACGCAAAATTATTTTAGGTTATAAAATTCAATTTATTTCGTGGGTTCGCTTCATATTCTCAAGACAATCTGCCTTTTCTTTCATGTTGGACATAATAAGGCACGAGAGATCATTTTTTTACCTTTATTTTTTCAATGTAAGTTGGTCGGTGGAAGAACAAACTGATTGCTGTCTCAATGGTTTGTAAACAAGTGAAGGCGAATCATATTGTACCACTACACCGAGGACGAGTTAACAGCACGAGAGACTAAGCTTAAAAAAATGGAAAACTTGAATAAAACGACGAAGAATGAGATGACTCAAATTCTTAGTAGTCGACCAGGTCTATCCCGTTAGAACTACCGCTTAGGTGTCTCGGAGCATCAATTGATGTCACTGAAATGCCTCTAACCGGGAGATTCTATGTTTAGAGTCCCAATGGTGGAAGGATTTTCGAAACTAGAACGAATTCAGCCGCTGTCTGGAGGAGAATTCTACCGCATGGCTGCTGTGATCGGAACATGTTCTAATTTTCCGACATGTTGTGATGCAGTGCATTCAAGAGTAAGTGTAAGGGATCAAGATAGCAAAAGAAAAGGGATGGAAAGATCGCCCGCGGTCCGTGGCCCGTTTGTTAGGGGACTACTCCGGCATTCTCCTGGTGTTGATCGGAGAAACCACGGAAATCTACCGGTTAGAGCAGCCGGCCCCTCTAGATTTCTCCTCCAGACAGCGACTGAACTCGACTTAGATATCTAGCTAGTATCGAAAAATTTGCCACCTTCGGGACTCGAACTTGGGATCTCCCGGTCTTATTTACATGTATTAGCTAAAATGGGGATATGTGACATGTCTTTTGGAGCTTGATGATTGGTGGAGCATGGTGTTTGGTAGAGCCTAGTGGTTAATGAGTGCGAAAAACGCGAAACGCAGCGGATACCAGGCTACACTTTACTCACTCTTAAAAAATGAATATTTATCTACCGGTAACTTCGGTGAAATGGTGATGAATAAAATGTTGGATCCCATTGGTGACGACCAGTGAAGCACAAGGAGACGAAACCGAGATCCGAGTATGAGGCGAGTTACCTCATGGAGAAATCCCATAAAAAAGTATTCTCCAATAACTTGGATGAGACGGCGAGCAAGGAAATGAGTGCTGAATCACAATAGTTGATGAACACCAGAAGGTGAAAAGTACTGCTTTAGTCGAAGGGGAGAGTAATCTCAGTGAGAAATCACACATGAAAAATGCACACTTCACACCGAAATTTTGAGCTGATTTACTAGTAACTAGGGTGAAACGATCAAGAAAAAGGTGACAGTTGGATTCCCAGTGGTTGTTGAGTACGAAAAGGCGAAACAGCTCTGAGTAAGTGGCGAATATCTTATCGAAAAATCACACTTCAAAAACAAAAAATGTATTCTTCAATTTCGGTGAGGGGTGAACAAGGAGATGAGTGTTGAATCCACAGTAGTAGATGATCGCAAAAAAGGCGAAGTGCAACGCTGAGTCCAGAGACGAGTCAGTTCAGTAAGAAATCAAACTTGGAATAAACAAACTTTATTTGCCAGTAAATAGGGTGAAACTGAAGAATAAGATGACCATGAAGAATAAGAAGGCAAAGGACAGCGCCGTATCGGTGGCAAATAGAGAAATCAGATTTATAAAAAATTGTCCTCTTCAAAAAGTAGAGTGAAACGGTGAAGAATGGAATGACTTTTGGAGCTGGGTAATTAGTGGAAACCAGAGGTTGCCAAGTGCGAAAAAACGAAACGAAGCATACTGCATGTCTGACAACACTTCTCACACGTTTAAATGAAAAGAAACTTAATATACCAGAAACTTGGCTCTCTTACCCAATAACGTGGGAAAAACTGTGAAGAATGGTATGACTTTAGCTGGGTGATTGGTGGAAACCAGTGGTTACCGAGTGCGAGAAAGCGAAGCGAAGCACACCGCATATACGACAACACTTCTTTCGCGCTTAAAAGAAAAGAAACTTTATTTACCAGAAACTTGGCTGTTTTCCCCAATAACTTGGGTGAAACTGTGAAAAATGCAATAACTTTTGGAGCCGGGTGGTTGGTTGAAACCACAGGTTGCCGAGTGCGAAAAAATAAAGAGAAGCACACCGCATTATCCAACAACACATTACTCACGCTTAAAAGAAAAGAAACATAATTTACCAGAAACTTGTCTGTCTTCCCCAATAACTTTGGTAAAACGGTGAAGAATGGAATGAGTTTTGGAACTGGGTGGTTGGTGGAAACAAGAGGTTGCCGAGTGCGAAAATATAAAGCGAAGCACACCGCATATCCAACAACACTTCACTCACGCTTAAAAGAAAAGAAACTTAATTTACCAGAAACTTGGTTGAACCGCTGACGAATGAGACGATTGCTGGAGCCCCGAGCCGAGTGAGGAAAGCGAGATTCATGGGCGAAAGGGCAGTGGTAGGCATCGGCGAGCGGCCGGCGCGCGCCGCGAAAGGCTGGCAGGCGACTGGCGCACGCAGCCGGCGGCGGCAGCAGGCACCCCCCTCCCCCTTCCAACACGGCTTTCCACCGCTACCTTGCCGTGCCCTGCTACGCCCGGCATTCAATATACAAGGATTTTTCTACGAATGAGCCAAAGTGGCAGCTAGTGCTGGCAACATAACTGAAGGTGCTGTGGTCGTTGTGTCCTTCAGGCCATTAGACACTCTCCCTGCATTCGTACGTTTGCAGTTTGCAAACTTGTAAATGGCTTCGACGCTTCCTTTTGTGATGTTCTCGTCTGACAAAAATATATTTAGCCACGAGAAATAATTGAAATTAGGAAGTGCAGTGTTATGCGCTCTTCTGTAAAAAGTCTTTTTTTTCTATAAGTATTACATTGAATTAACGTTTTGAGTGATAAATATTATGTTTAATTTAAAATCGACACTTGAATATGAGATGCATACTGATGCACGTGTTTCCGGCTATTGTGTTGTTGTGTTTCGAACTGTGATTGAGAGCTTTCTATTTACATTCGTGGCAGTTTTCGTTTACTGATTGTGAGAACATGTTAAGAAATTTTCCACACGCGTAATAAACTTTAAATATTTTCCGGATTCGTTTACATGCGTTTACCTCAGCGGAACTCTTAGACTTTTGCATACGGATGTTTTTACAGGAGCCATAAACACTTTAGGGACAGGCGTGGCTGAACCGCTTTTGCGGTGACTTCTCTGAAGTACATGTAATGTTCACTTGTTTAGCGATCTGTCATTTTGGCTCATTCTTAGAAAAATCCTTCTATAAACGTCGTGCTCAAATGCTGGGGAAGTAGTCAATATTTTCTTCAAGAAAATCAACAGTTTCTTTTCTTTTAAAGGAAATTAACTTTATTTACTGTACACGCGAGGCGCCCGGAAGGAGGGACCAGCTGAGGAAAGATGTACAAGGCTGCGACTCAATTGGGACCCCTATTTTTTTTCATTCGAAACACGAAAACGTTTTTTACTTCTAATTTATATTAACTGATGTAAGTTATTTATGTCGAAAAGACAGATTTTATTTGATTTATTTCGTCAAAGAACTGTAAATAACCGGAAGAGGCGCCTCAGTGCATCAACTGATGTCATTGCAGTGCTTCTGACTCAAGGTCCTAGGTTCGAGTCCCGACTGCCGCAAGATTTTCGACACTAGCTTGTCAGCTAGATGGAATTATTCGCTGTCTGGAGGAGAATTCTAGCGGCCGGCTGCTCTGATCGGTAGTTTTCCGTGGTTTCTCCAATCAACACCAGGCTAATGCCGGAGCAGTACTCTAACAAATGGACGACGGACCGCGCACAATCTTTCCTACCTCTTTCTTGTCATATCCTACTCTTAACACACACTTACACTAACATGCACAACACAACCACATTTTTCGGGAGACCGGTAGGGAGCTTAGAGCTTCTCCTGACTGGGGTGGTGCACCGCTGGTTGACATCGCGATTTTTTTATTCAAAACATGAAAGCTTGTATTTACTTCTAATTGACATTAACTGCTATAAGTTGTTTCTGTTGCATAGAGATTTGATTGGATTTAATTCGCCAAAGAACAGTAAATACTGTTTACGACGCATAGTGGAGAAGTATAAACCGTACGTCTTTTCTTGAGCTCCAGAATCTCATCCATTAGAGGTGATTTCTGTTTATGTATTGAGGGGAGGGAAACTTCTTATAAATAAGCCCCTCTATACCCATCTACCGCTCCAGGCATCTTATTTTCACTGGGCATTCCTGCAAAGTTTCTGGTTCAGTTAATCACACTCTCAGGTACACTTGATCAGTATCAACACGAAATTTAAAATGAACAATTATATTTTGACTTATCAACAGATTATCACAGCCGTAGGGGGGAATAGAGAGGGGGAAGATAGTTGCATACTAAAAATAGTGACTCAAAGATGAGAGCCATATCAACAAATCAAACACCGTCACCAAAATGAAAGGATGAGAGTTAACAAAAGTGTAAAGAATTTAGATGTCGAGGAAGAGTGAAAATAGCATGGGGAGGGGAGGTCAATGACTACTGGGACAGAAACGGATTATTCACAATAGCGAGTTGTATCACCATGTATAAAGGTAGTATTGGGCAAGTACAGAAGGATTTGCTTGCTCTGCAGAGCGGCAAGTTTTTGTGCCCGTATTATCCGCAAAGTATTGGTATTTTGTGACACATGAAAGGAACAGAATTATTGCTGAACATCTCGGCTAATCGGGATTCGAAGTGGGAATCGGGACTTGCCGAATGCCTCACATACGACCTGGCTTTAAGGTTGAAAGTTAAGTGTGACATATTGACAAGCGATCTTTGACCATCATCAGATGCGATGTTCAAACGAGTTTTAGTAATTGCGTAATAGCGTGATGTATTATAAGAAAAGAATTTCCAAAGTTGAGGAAAGTAGTTGCGTAATCGAATATCAAATATTTATGACAGTTGATGAGATATTTGAAACTCGGAACGAACGAAGATTAAACAATTCTTCACCATGAAAGAAGCTTTGAATTTTCTGGCACTGTTATATTTCGTGAATACAAAATATGAATTGGCTTTAGCTGAGAATATAGACAATAATGGCAATAGATTTTAAATCGTGTTGATTTACGAAAGTTAGACATTTTAGAACACATCCTATTGTTGAGTTTTGAGAAAGATTATTGTTCTCCTCGTGAACTTATCAGCAACTTTCCAACATTTTCCGTTACTTTGTCAAAATCGTGGATGTTGAAAACGATGAATTGCGACCGTCTCACGTAATAGGAGAATTAGTTCATCACCTTTTCAATTTTTTACCAACTAATTTGCTGTTTGTAAAGTGACCTTAGAAGCTCTTACAAACTCTATTAATGAAGAAATAAGGTCGTAGCTACGAAGTAGTGATACGCGTAGGTTTAGAAATTCAAAGTCCGTTATGTGACTCTCAGTATGTAATCACTACTTTACGCGTGACACTAAAACTCTAATGAAAACAACGTACTCCGGAGGACCATGAACTTTTATTGTAAACATTAATATTTTTCTGGAACTATGTTGGCAATTTAGTACGAGTACAAATAAATGTCATATGAGTATTTACCAACAATTCCATTTCAAGACATGCACCTTTTTATGCCTTAGCCCTAATACACAGATTTTGTCGAGGCAAACAACAGATAAGTCATAGAAAGTATATTATCGTATTCATAAAATGCTGCTAATTACACCTTTTATTAATTTTCGTTTTATATAATTATAAACTTACTATTCACACACCACAAACCTACCAGTAAAGACAGTTGCAGTGGCTCGTCTAAGTAATATTTACTCTGTACACGGAGAAAGGTAAGTTAATATCCCAATAACCGTTATAAAATGGAAAAATTCGCTAATTTTTAAAAAATTGCATTCTCAAATAAAGGAAATAGTTTTTTTAAATTTCTTATTCTCACTGCTTACACTTTAGCTGCAATAACACAACACGTTATTTGGCATAGAACCTATCATTTCAATTTCCCTTGGTACTTGGTTAAAATTTCATCCATTTTAATCGCCATCGATCGTTTTCAGATATTCATTACCTATACTGTGCGTTGAATTCGATTTTCCTGTTCTTGCTTAATTTGTTCTATTACATAAAGATCGAGACATTGTGCATGTGTTTGGAATCTTTAGGACAATTACAGAGAAGCCAAAATCTGATCTGGAGACGGTGTATTTGGGGGAATTGTTTTGGTAGAACTCAAATAAATCAGTGCATAATTATCGCTTGTCTTAAGATTATGCATTTATGCACTCTTGCGATAGAATGCCAGATAATGGTTTTGTCCATATAACTTTGCACAAAATCAAGCTTACTGACTTTTGTTGAGAAACAATGAGAGTGTTTTTTAAGTGAATTCGCATATACTTTTAATTTTATTTCCTTCTGCATTAATTCACAACCCCCTGGTTGAATTCACGAAATTCATTTGAAGTACTGAAATAACGTATTGCTAATAATTCGAATTAGTAACAGAAATATGGTCTTCATAGTTTGATATCTCAAATAATTATAAGTAATTTTATAAGTTTTAATAATTAATGAAGAAAAAATCGTTTTCGATTGTGTTTTTCCTTTTCAACAAGAGGGGTAATTTTAATATGACCTGCAAAGTAAATTACATTTATGAAACAAATGTTTATGCAAAAAATAGCGTGATGGAATAATCTGGAAAGTGAAGTGTAACGAGAAAAGTTTAAATTAACTAAAAATGTGACATTGAGCTACTGTAAGGAATATTGCATGCATTGAGGGTGGGGGATACTCTTGAAAACTGTACCCCGTTATCTAGTTTCTCCAAATGTGCTCAAGAAAATATAAATCTTTAGTTTCAGAAAAAAGAACCACTGGCTTCAAAACCGTTTTCAAAGAACGAAAATTGAGTGAAGTGAGACTCATCCAAGTTAACAAAGTACTTGTAGGTAATTAAAATCTCTAACACTTCGCGTCCAGCCCTCTTCCCTCTTGTATCTTCATTCCGTTGCATCAGGGGCATCCCAATCTGTAACGTCGAGTTAAATATTAATTACCGTGGAAATCTGGAAATTACGTATAATGTCCATAAGACAGCACGCGAGGTCGCGTGAGACCCTGCGCCCGCTGGGCGCTCGTCATGGCACAGAGGGCGAAACAGACTTTTAGATTGCAGAAAAAATTGTGCAAATGACAAGTGAATGTCTTCCGCGTAATTCCTGAAAGTTTCCATTTTTATGTATAGTTGGTAACAGTCTTGTGTGTACAGTACAATTGATTGAAAAACATTAATTGTAAGTGGAAAATTGATACTAACGCAAACTATATTACAAGATAACTGAATAATGACAGTTAAATAAAATGTAACGTTATTCACCGAGACGAAATGTCCTTGAATTTGAAATTCATCAGCACATTTAGTCGCTCGATAACTACCCACTAGGAAGGTTCCCAAGTGAATAAATGAGCAGGTGAATTGGACTTGACACAAGGATACGGACTTCATCCCTCCTCCCTAAAGCTTCATGAGAAAATCGATATAAGTTTGGAAGAAAGAAAGCACAATGCTTACGTAAATTAAAGGTTTTTTTTTCAACGCGACATAAGACATCTCCAAACCTCAATTGAATATCTAGATCAATTCTTAGAAATATTTTTTTCTAGTGCAGAGATCCACAATTATAAGTGACATAATAATCACATTTAAGAGGTGGCATTAGATGTAGATGTAGGTAAGTAGCAGTGGGTGTCACACAACGTAAAAAAGAACAGACAAATTTTATAATGCTTTATCTGCTAACACGATGATACAATAAAGCTCTTAAAGAAGATGATACGATTAAACTTTTTTGTCCGTATTAATTAACAATTAACTTGTATTTCTCTTTTTAAATCAAGCCTTCAGTTGTCAAGTAAAACAATTCTGCAAAAATGATTTGATTCAATTGTGGATTATATATGGTCTTGGTTCTAAACAATAACGAAAATGTAATTAATTTAATTTCAACTCCACTGAAAAATTAGTATATCTTCTGTCCTATACTCTCCATTATACTGTTTAATAATAATTGTCTTTAAGTAGTAACAAATATTCTAAGTTTATTTTGGTGTGCCCTAATCTCGATCAAATGTTTACCTAATTCACCTTGATTTATTGAAAATATCCGTGAGTCACTGCTTGCTATATTAAATGTAGATTTGAACGTACCCAAACACCAAAATCAATTTTTTCTGATTTTCGAGACAAAAAAATTAAACTTACAAATACAACAAAATATCCAGGTGATATTCATACGAAGTCATATACCAAATTTAAACATAGCTTCACTTCTGAGATAATTAAAATTAAAAGTAGGAATAGATCGTTTTTAAATTAAACAATTTAATATTCCAATAGCCCAGAGGTTTCAATTATGTACTTTTTACACTTTGAAAATTGATAGAACGAAAATGACAAATATAATTTTAATATGCAACTATAGAATAATGCAAGTCTGATGTGTAGACGATTCCTTTTATATCAAGGACCTAACTTTCTTACCTGCCTACTTCACATCGAAAATTAGAACGTAAAAGAATTCAAGGGATAATTTGTCACTAAAATATTGTAAATTGAACTTTATTTACAGACTTTATCATTCATGAATCACATCAAATTTCAACTCAATGAAAAGTGTGAATGATGGAAACCCTTAGGTTTAAGTCATCTTAAAAAAAGTACTGAAAACTCGAAATAGGGAAATGAAATAATATTTCCATTTTTATGCCAATGACGTTGCAATATACATTTTTAATATTAAAATCTCGCGTATTCTTGTGAGGAAATGGAGCTTTTACTGAAGTTTCCTTTCCCAGCGAAAAAGACGTAAGAGGAAGTAGACGTTTCTATATTCTTTTAGGGAAAATGTGATGAATGCACAGATCCCCCTCTCTTTTACAGTCTCTCTCTCTTATTCCTTTCCTCTAACCTCTTCCTTTTCCCCATTCTCCTCCTTCTCGTTTCAAGTCTTTCCTTCAAGTTCATATCGGATTTCTTTAAAGATATATTGCCATATTTGTGCAAAATAAATTGAATTCACGTTTCAGTAACTTTGTAATGTTCAACCTATAGTTAATCCAGTTACTAATTTTGATTAAGATGTATGTGAAGTCTAGTCAGTAGGGAGTTGTGATTGGTGATTAGGCGTGGTGAGATTAGATTGGTGATTAGGACACGTATATTTGAAGACTACAGTCGAAGTATGTGAGAAAAAATAAATGGAAATTATAGTACAGGTCTTTGAATAATCACATGAATGTTTACAAACAAGAAGTAAATTGTTCTATTAAATATTTCGTTGGAATGTGTATATAGGACAGTGCCGAAGCAACCCGCGTGGAGATGACGGATAAACCGCACATGACCTCCACTATTTCCAAAACTCAGAAGAAAATCAGAATACTGAAGCCCTTTGTGGGGACTTTAGGTATTATTATACTGATTTAAAATAAAAACAGATACTGAACATTAGTGACATTTCTTTAATAAATTTAATTTTAACCCATTTTTATCATTTTTTTCTAATACGCTAAAATAGTAATTTTTCATTGCAGTACCATAAAAATATGTTCCTTAGTTAAAATTCATAAATGTTTGAACATATTTACTTTAACAAATTGCAAAAGTTTGCTCTCCAATAAACAGGACTGAGGCAAAAAGGATATTATTGGGCATATCAAGTTTTCATTTCTTAAAAAATAATTTTTACATAAAAATTACTTTCAAATGTTCGTTTATTTATTTTCTTGAGATGATGCACGATCTTAATTATTTCTTTGGTACACACGAAAATTCTGATGGAATAATCTGGTACAAACGAAGCACAAACGATTTGGAATTGTTCCAAGTTTTTGGCGGTGGTAGTGACAGGGATGGTGTTATGGTTAGTGTAACGATCTAATCCTCACTTTAAAATGGTTATATCTTTATTATTTTTTGGTACAAACGAAAATTCTGGTGGAACAATCTGATACAAACGATTTAGGATAGTTACAATTTTTTACGGTGGTGGTTGTGCCAGTGTAAAGTTGGCACCACCATAATTGAAAGTGCTTTAACTTAAGTGGTTTTGGTACAAACAAATGTTATTATAGAACAATGGGTACGAACGAGGTACAAACGAATAATAATGGTTTTAATGTTTTTTGCTGAGATGACAGTACCAATAGCACGTGTATACAGTTGTTCTATCACCAGTCTCTTAGCACATGAAAGTTTATTGCGCTGACTGTCGGCAAACTAACTCGAAATTTGCTTATAGGAATAGGGACATATCTCTGGTCTCAAAACGTCTCGCGCCGACAATAATAGCTCGCATTTGTATTCCACAATCGAAATAACGGACAATAAAATTGTTAGAAATGTTTCCAAGTATGACACCGCTGTTGATACTGGTTTTTACCAGTGTCATATATATCACCTAATTTTTCTTTCAAATTTCCCTTAGATAAAATAACGTATTGGAAAATAAACTTAGGAACGTGTTCGAAAAACTACAGTAATTGATATAAGATTAATCATTTGAATGATACAATACGTAAGTTTTTCTTTTAATTGAGTTTTATGAAAGAGTTCCTTAAGAAAGAAGAAACGGAATATTCAGAAGTAATTATTTATTAAGAATGCTAAGTGATCTCGTGCGCTATAGTGAAATCATTGAATTTGAAAATAATGTTAGAATTGAAAGCTAGTTATTATTTGTTCTCTTTTCGTTTATAACAAATTTGCATTGGTCTCCTTCCAAATATTAAAGGTAATGTTAAATATACTGTTTCATTTTGCGTTGTCTCTGTTGGAAGTGGCTATACAAGAGTTACACAACTACACTGAGCGTACATACTGCAGTACCGAGTGGTGGGAACTTGGAAACCAATGAGGTAGGAATTTTCAGACCGAAGCGACAAATCATGTTTAAATGAATTTTATGAATACATACGTGAGCATGATTTAAGAATAGGTGCCGCTAATCAGATGTAGGGGAGAATTTCGATTCAGCAATGACATTTTGTGGAAAATATTTTCCGAAATATAATAATTGCCAAATCAAAAAAAGATGAAATATATTTTCGAAATTATTTGTTGCTTTTAGATGTTTTATATTTTAAAAGTGATGTGTAATCAAGTGGTACAGTGTACGTGTAGCACCAATTCATTGTTATTTTTGTGATCTCTTTGAATACAATAATCAGAATATCATTAAATTACCACGGTATAATTGGGAGCAAGTACTTGAAGGCAAATAAAAAGCATTTAAAATCATTGAGAAAGGGATACATTGGAAAAATGAGGGCTGAACAAACAAATACACGGTGAGTTTTAAAATCTCCTTGTTTCTAAGTTGGTTAATGATAATTATCTACGACCAAAAAAATAATACATGCATAACAACATTTCTTAAGAAGAATAAAGTTAAAAAATGTTCTTCGAAGCACGTAGATTATGATGTCGGTAGTTTTTCTGCCTGGTCTGGGTTATATACAAAGTGTCATTTTTCCTGCGAATGGAGAGTACCGCCAAGATCAAACGGCCGAGAAAATATAGCAGCAATTGTTGTATCTTACAATACACTGATTTCAGGGCAATGAAAAGGGTAATTCCACGCCTTGCGATATACCGCGCAAACTCGTGTCACTTTGCGAAAGGAAAATATTCACCAACAGTTATGCAAAGAGCAATTGCAAACATAACTGATTTCACGCCAAATGACTAGAAAACTATTGCCTTTTCTTACGGCGATCTTATCTTTCTGGAGAACGCCGGCCCCGGATAAAGACAAAACTCAAGAGAAGTACAGCGGCAAAGCGGAGGACGGACGTTTGCGAGACAACGTCCCAATGCCGTGAAATAATAAAACCCAAAATATAACATCATCTCCTTTGTTGCTGACGCAAACATGTTCGTTTCCGCAAACAGTTTTCAGAACACTCGTGTTCAAAATTCCCTCCACGCATATGGCAACATAGTATTAGGACATTTGTCGCAGCGCTTCGACACACTAGCCCCAATGTTTCGGACGTGAGGACAAGGTAACGCGGTGGTAACCCCCTTCCTCCAAATGCGCGATAAGGTCGTGACTCAAAAAGGTAGTGTTTCGTTATTGCGGCATGAACACTGACATTCGGTATGAAATTTCATACCATATATTCTTTGGCAAAAAATTATCATCTTCTCTCCCCCTAAATGCCCTAAAAGTTTTTAACATTAAATTTGAAACCTCTAATTGTCTTAATGGTTTATAATTGTGAGAGAATCAAAGTTCCTAGATGCTGCGAAATGTCACTGATTATTTATTATCTCAAGTTCTCAGGAAAAACAATACATTTTATGAAAGATTTTTGAAAAAAAAAAAGAATGCGAATATGCACATAATGCGACCATGAAGCTCATCAAAGTTACCTTTATTGCCGATAAATAACGTTGTGTTTCTTTTATGATTTATTCAGCGTTTAAATATTCCATGGTTCAGTGGTTTCTATGGTTCAGTTTTACGTATGTGGCTGATTTATCAAGAAAATTCCACGAAGTCGTAGGCTTCCGCGGCCAGTCAGAGTGCTCATGAGTGCTCAGACGGGGAAAAGGATCTTCTCTAGCCACTAGTCTGGCCGTCTGAGGAAGACCACGACAAGATGGACGAAATGTCGGCATCACAGCTTTCGACGCGGCCTTCACCTGGGCAGCCAGAACACTCGCAAGAAAATCCCCTGGTCTCTGATAGAGCTAAATACTTACCTGACGAACATAACATTGTTCTTGATGTACAAATAATCGCAGCTGCTGCAGAAACTCAATTTATAAGAGCCGTTACGATGATCAATATTTCGAGTTAAAAACATGTTTCATGGGGGGAAAATAATTTTTCGATGGAGATTCGTAACAACCGAGTGACCTAAGCAAGTGAAGTCTATTAAACGGAATAATGTATTTAAAATAGTATGATTTGGAATAACCTATCAAATTTTATTTAGAATAAATATTGTATTGATGTCAATGCCGTTACAAATGTAACGAGTAATTTCTAAAAGTGATTACTTACCTGCAGAAATGGAACGCTTTAATCCTGACGAATATAACCTTGTTCTTCACAGGACTGCCGAAATAATTTTGAAGGACTCTTTCTTAACTATTGAGCAACATTTAAAAACAATGAAACAATTACTATATATTGTAGAAATGGAATGAAGAGGTATAAAGTATACTTTTAAAATAGTTTTATTGTAGACAAACATCACTGCAATAGAAACAAACTAATTCTTTGCTCTTTAGTTAAGAATTTTTTAAAAATGAAATAATGTTCAATGTTGAGCAGTGTTACGCCCAAATATTTTCGACAAGACGAACCTATCATTGTCTTTCCTGATGAGATAATATTTACACTAATTAGTGTGGTTGTCATTGGCTTACCTCGGCAAAATGTAGCGTGAATGTTTTCCTGCTCTTCTATTAATACCTACCCATTACTTTCAAATAACTAGAACAAAATCTTCCAAGCTCTATTAATACTCAAATAAGAGGTTGATTGCTTGTTAGTGATTCCAGGCACATTAACTACTGAGGTCATTAGTTCCGTAAATGTAGTGCATGTTTTTCATCGCGAGGTGCCGGTGATCTTTCCCCTCTGGATGGCGAGATCAGGCGCCGACCTACTGTGGGCTAGCGGGGTTCCCCCAACCAGAATATTGAAATGAGAACAATTGACGAATATGCGTCTTAACATCAGCTCTGTGGCTGCAGACTACCTGTTTTATTTTCATTTTAATGATAAGTTTTCGATAGTTTAGTCAAAGTCAGACCAGGAAGCCGGAATCCTATTTGATAGTTATTTGATAGTAATTATGTCAAGTAAATCTCATCATACAAATAGAAATTAAAATTCCATAAATTTCGTAGAGGCAGTAGAGATTTTGTGGTAGTATAATTATTAATTCAGGATAGCGGAAGTATCAACCACAAAGTAGTTTATTACATGAATTTTAATTAACAGAAAACTCATATATGTGCCATTCACTTGTTTCAGGAAAACTTCATCCCATCATCAGTGTCTCTACAATATTGAAAATGAACGAACAAATTATTAGAAGAATAAACCAAGAAATACAAAGTACAAATGAACGCTTGAAAATTTGTGTAGAGTACATACCCAAGAAATATAGATGTTTGCGAGACTATACTTGGATTTATTTAGACCAGCGTTTGAAGTAAATCATCTGCTGACGGTTTCATCCAATCGGGATCTTATACGTTGCTACAGTGACGTCACTATGGTTGCGTTCAAGCTCCCGATTGGATGAAATCGTCAACAGCTGATTTACTTCGAACGAACGTTTTAAATCCAAGTATAGTCTCGCAAACATCTTTATTTCTTGGGTATGTACTATACACAAATTTTAAAGTGTTCATTTGTTTGAAGGAAATCAGCTGTTGACGGTTTCATTCAATAATAGTAACGACACTGAACCAACATATAAGCTCCTGACTGGATGAAACCATCAACAGCTGATTTTGTTCAAACGCTCCTCTAAATAAATCCAATAACATGCCTCATTGCGTTTTTGGCGCATTTCGTTGTACCGGGGCCATTGTAAGGCGTCTGTGACGGCAGCGGCGGCGGCGGCGGCGCGGCGTGCCTCCGTGGCCGTGCGTGCGCAGGCGGTCGCACGAAAGGGGGCGGGGCAGGCGAAGGGGCGAGGAGGGAGGAAGGCACGGCAGGGCGAACGCTGCGACGCACCTGCGATGAAGCTCACCCCCTCCCGCGCAACGCTTCCTCCCACTTTATTTCCAGAATTTTAAATGCGGCGGCGCATAGTCGTGGTATTCAATAATATCAGTTTCAATGTAATTGTGTTAAAGGTGAAATGTGGTGTATAAGAGTAAGCATAAGTATTGACTCAAAAGTGGAAGGAAATGCTTTAAAACAATAAAGTGAGAAACGGGACGCTGTGACTAAAAGACAGTACTACATCGGAGACTGCGTAGCTTTGTTAGAATACTCTTACTCAATTAGTATGTACAAATGAAATAAATACAATCTTTTTTATTCTATTTTTTTATAGAAAGTTAAGAAATATAACTAGGACACAAATAATAGCTTTCCTTTACGCATTTTATTTGCCAACACAATTTATGAACTCGAAAATAATAAATTCCAGAATGGAGAACGCAAAGTAAATTTTTTTAAATTTTGAAAAAAACAAAAAATAATTAAAATATCGCATGACTTGAAAACACTGCGCTCGGAAAACTGAATGGCTACAAAAGTGGCTATTTCACAATGTGAATGTCTCTTTATATCAGCGAAACAAAGGATGCTCAGGAGAAATTGAACGAAGAAGGCGATGAAAACCACTCCATGCCCAGTCCATGGCCCCCCACCGCAGTCCCCGCCGTCATCCCCGTCTCCTCCCCTCCCAACCCCGTCGCTGGATCCGCAACCGCCCTCCCCACTCTCACCCTGGCTCGCCGTCATCACCACCTCACCCCCTCACCATCACCACCACTCTCGCCACAGACTACGCCGCCCACCCCACCGCCACCGGTACCCTGCATCATCGTCGGCGGAGGCGGTGGCTGGAGAGGGCAGAGTAATAGAGCGCACGTCACCGGTTGAGACGGATGCAGTGGAGAAAGGGTGGAGGCGGACGGGGGCTGTTGCGTGCCGCGCCGCGCCGCGCCGCGCCAGACGACACGCGGAGGGACAGAGACCGCGGGAAAAGGCGACTGGCGGCCCCATCCACGCACTTTCATAGCAGGGAGCAGTGCTACCAGCATAGCTACCAGCCGCACAAATACACTGACAGAAGGACTGAACCCAAAGAAAGGCAAACCAAATGATTTCATACAGCATACGTCTTCATGGAAATTATGGATTAAAAAAGATTATAAAACAAAGCCTATATTTTGAGTGCCTTGTCATATGGATATGAAAATTGAACTATTTTGAAGAGAAATCCAAAAGACCAGAAACATTCGAAATGTGGATTTGATGAAAGCTAATAAGGATATAGAAAGATAAAATGAACAACACCCAAGCATTGAAGTAGCACTAGGAACGAAGTCATTCATTACAATCTGAAAAAGATAATTCAAAGTATTTTGATGCGTCGTAAGATATATTTTTTTCAAAAATGAATATGAAGGTCTAATTGCGAGTCAAAATGAAAAATTCAGAACTAGACAAAAGCTTTTAGAAGAATTAGGCAAAATGCAGATTTCAAAAAATTTGTTAAATTATGAAAACTTATACAGATTTATGGCTACAAGCATTTATGGCCACTTGTCTCTGACCATACAGATAGAGCGTAACTTTTCTATAATAATGAAATTTGGTTGACAATGTTCAAATTCGGCACTTTATGTGCGCTCAACCAACATTTTTTTTACTCCCATGTTCCCCACCAGACACCTACACTACCGTCTGAGTCATTTTCTCTATCCAATTCTTTCTACGTTCCCTGGCTGAACAAATAAGTGACCCGATTAGCACAAGAACTGTCGGAGGATTTACATTCCAATTCAGAACATTTACTCATATTTCTACAATATGACACAAGCGTGACACGACACATTGAGTATTTCTTCAATATATGTCCATACCAATGGGCCAGTTCATTTGTAAATACTATGCAGCAAATAAAATTAGACAGTGTTTGAGAGATCGGGATTACGTGGTAGAGATCAAGAGCGAATCAGAAGCTTGGGTATTGGCATAGTGTTGCTACTTCAAATTATATAACAAATAAATCGTATGCCCTGAGAGTTGAAGTCAATCATCTGAGCGTCAATGTGTGTGGAGAGTGAGGTTAATTGTGTTGAAATGCGTTGCGTGAACAAGAATTATGAAGAACTTGTTGCGTTACAGTTTTATTGTTAATGGGTTATTGCAACGTGGTAGAGCACACAGTAAGCGACAATGCTGTCCGCCTCCACAGCCAACTGTCAACCACCTTCACCTTTTAATTGAAGGATTTGACTCTAGGTAGCCCCATGCCATTTAGAGTTCATTCGGCCGTTCGGGTGTCTCAATTGACTCAAACGTTTCAGATAAGTCAAGATAAAGTATCAAATAAGATCAGAGTTTTCACCATCACATTAAATAGTTGAAAGCTGGAATTTAAGGCTTTCTAAAATGGTAACACATTCACAGAGTCATTGTGCGTATCGTCTTTGAAGAAACAGTCATATGACGATAACGAAAAACCGCCCCTTTCACATTAGATTCTTTACATTTGACACACATAATATGGCGAGTAGGTTAGTTGCTTTATATTAATTTTCACGAAAATGTGGTGTAGGGCTTTCTAGAGCCGAGATCTTAAATTTTATTCGTAGTTTTGGAGGGGTGTGTATTTTGTAAGTTTATATTATCTATGGTTTCCATGGCAGTTTCTGCTTTATGCTCGCTGCAGACGGCGGAGGTGGCACTGCCGCGGTGGGGTGCAGGCACTCCCACAAAGAGGAGCGACTGCGTTTGAGCATCTGGGGGCGTCGCTGGCAGCAAATCACGGAGGATAATACGTCTCGGGCATCGGAAATAGTCATCGAACGACATGTATCGAACGCGTTGGCAATAAATTACTTGGTAGCATACACACGAAGAAAAAGTATCGCAGTGAATGTGATAAATTTCACAAAATAGCAACTTCTACACTGTTTTGTCATAAACTTTCCTATAAGGGATTATCTCTCCAAATTTATTTTGAAATTTTTAAATACATTTCTCACTCTTCCTTTTTCAGCTGTGTTTCATTTCTTTACCTTTCCCCTGCCATTTCCTCTCTCTGCCTTTTGTTCTTTGAAACTGGAAGTGACTGATGAATCAGGCTCATTGCCTTAGAACAGATCATCGCTACGATTTGTTTCGGGAGATCGAAGACCCCACGCAAGAATTTGCATGTTTTGTGATGGATAGTTGAAAGAATGCGGAAACGAACAATGAGTAAAAAGCATCTTGGATAAAATGTAATATCGCAAGAGAGAGGGCAAATTCAGAATAAGAATGTTTGCACCTTTCGAATTTTCTTGATTGCAATATTTTTACGACAGTTAGGTTCTCTATTGTATTGTATTCAACGTCCAATTTAATTAGCTATTAAAGAATCTTCTTGCAAAAAATAATTTCATTTTCTGTAAATATCTCTTCTTTTTATTAATATTGTTGATGGAGTGCATATTACCAGCACATCTTAGCAGAGAGCCTTTTTCACATTTCATGAAAAAACAGTATGTTACTTATGTCATACAGAACGACCCATCACTGCAGGTAGTGTCAATGATATGTTACTAATCATATCGTTACAAAGCTTTTATGAAGAAAGAATATTTTTTGAAAAATTTATTATCTGGATACAAAAGGGTGGGTATTTTTACCACTTTTTCTATGTACTTCTTCCCTTCACTTCTCTTGTACTTAAACATTTTTGTTTTCTTCTCTTTTTGCCTCTGATTATATTCCCCAATTGTTTTTCGACTGTTTAAACTCATTTCATTTTTCCAATGTCTTCTCTCTTATGATCTATCCCTTTTCTCATCCGGCTTTTTCATTAAATGAGTATTTCAGAACGCCTTTGTATCCTTTAAGTGATCAACATCAAACCTAAATGATGCAACTCAGTCACAATGGTATCACTGCATTCTTGCGCGTATCATGGAAACGCCTGCAGGTCGTTCATGAAATCAAAAAGTAAACAAAAATTACTGATTGATATGCTATTCTTTCACTTGCGAATTTTAACAATTTTATCTAATCTATTCATTAAATTAACTCTATCCTTTTCAGTACCTCTACGAACGTACGCTGCTACCACTACCTTGGTCCATACCTACATCGCCTGAAACAATTGATTTTTGAAGCAGGCAATGGAGGAAGGTAAATTATAGAAGTTGTGGCTCTGAGTACGCAAACTTAGCAAGCTTTAAATTGAAATAGTAGATTAGCTGTCATTTCAAAGCTACTATTTAAGAAATATCGAAATCAATAATTCTGTAAGTGAAATGGAGGTAAGAGTCTGTCCGGGAGATACCTGTTCTGGGTAATGGTACTGACGTCTGTATTCTAAGGACGCATTGCATTTTCGTCCTGAAGAAGGACATTTGTATTTATTGTGTCCACAAGAAGCATGGTGGTTGAAACATCGCCAACTTTGGTACGAGCGCGATTACTCCGAGACGGCCCACATCTCAAGAACTCCACCAGATGTCTTTGTGAACATTTATAAAAGCATGCTAATCATTTTCTGAAACTCATATGTCGTATTATTAACAAGTACTAGGTGGTCTTATATGTTGGTTAACTAATTTAAATCCAGCAGGGGGAAATGAATTTTCGAAGTATGGAATCTCCTTAGTGCGCCAGGGAATAAGGTACACATGAGTGAAAACACCCGGTAGAAGCTGGGCAAAAATCTTCCATTAATTCTCATCCTTAACATTCACACAGGAAGCCTCATAATAAATGTTTAAAACTCTAGGTAGGCATTTCTTTCTGCACTTGTATTTGACAGGTACACGAAATCACTTTGTGTCCGAACGTGTATCTGCAACACCTGTGCACGATGAGTTGCCTACCAATCATGAGTGAATGCCACGTAACTTTTTTATATACTTTTCATCGCATATATATATATATATATATATATATATATATATATATATATATATATATATATATATCATTTCCAAAAGTAATCATTTTCGACTCCACTATGTGCCCTAGAATTTTGTAACATTTGAATTTTCTGAAACATATATTTGTACACATATTTTTTGATACATATATTTGAATACATATATTTGCTGTCAGAGAACGATGTAAGAAATGTATTAATTTTAAAAATATGTCTGCAGATAAATATGCATCTTTTGCCATATTTCGCCACGAATTCACAGAAATTAGCACTATGATTGAGGGAAAATGGCACGATTCGCCGGCGTTCTACGTACAAGGTTCTGCATGGAAAATAGGAATCAAGATAAACGCAGAGGAGCTCGTGAAGTTTCTTGGAGTGTATCTTAGGGTATGTGAGTATGCCTACCACACATAGTCCCGCCAATCTTTATAAAATTGTAATCACTACGCCTGGAAGTATTTAGTGCAAGTATTTAATTTGTAAAGAGGACGCACTACCTTCATAATATGTATTTATTTCAACAGAAAGCTTTTTCAGTCGCTATGATTTATGAGACAAAACCGAAAACACATGATGTTCAAAGAAATGCATGTTATTATGGCTGAACGTCTTTCTCAATTGACGCATATTCATTAACATCGCACCACTTCTTACTATAAAAGCATTTAATTAAGAACACACATTGAAATGTATACTTTGCGCGCATAAATGAGCAATGTAGGGAAACCATTACATGCCCATCTGATATTTTGTTTGGCACTACTAATAATATATAACTGGAGGGGTCCGGGATGAGAGAGTCGGCATGGGGACTGTAATCCCTTAAGTCAACATACATTTGCTATTTTATTCATATATTTAAAATAATTACCTCATATTAATCGCATCTTATCCAAAAATATTTAGGGGTGTTTGATCTGAAATTGCCCTTTCCCCTAAATACTTTCTGGACACACACTTGAAATGTGTTTAACATCTGATAATTTGTCTTCGAAAAGTAAATAGCAAATTCCTTAATTTATGGATAAGAAGTTTGAAGAAATGAAGCACAGACAAGAATAAGTACGGGACGATAATAAAGGACGATTAGTTCCAATCCCCTTCTTTTCAGCTGAAGGGCTGTATCCGTTATTTACCGGATTGTAAAATAGCATGGCAACAGAGATCGTAGTGCATAAAGAGTTGCCTATCTCTCAGGGGCAAATGCACCTCGTGAACTTTCCGATCATATGCTTACTGGCAAAAAGAGATGAACTTCGACTCCCACTAATTCCCAGATGTCCGCATTATTTATTCTGAAACACGATATATGCGAGGGATGTTTTTAAAGTAAGGATCGTAGTTTCGTACCGGTTTCAAGTAAGAGCCTGTAGTTCGCCCGAGTGCGTATTGCCTTCTAGCAACTCTTTTTGTTATTTACATGCCAGTTTAAGCTCTGTAGCTAACCTGTATGGTTTTCTCTGAGACTTTAAAATGTTTACGATTATTAAATCGCCCACCGCGTGCGAGATACAGGCAATATGCGGTTCTTGACTGAAAAAAATGTCAACTACGAACTTCTACAGTCAGGTTGGTCAAGCCACGGTCCTAGTGCAATGAGCGAAAGTGAAGTACGATAATGGGCCAAGGAGGTAGAGGAGGCTTGAAAACGTTCATGGAAAAACCCGCTCAAGCCGACCATCTGTGTTCACAGACGATCGAGTATCTGAAATTGAAACGAACATTTTTGAAGATAGAAGATTCACGAAAACCTTATTGTCTATTGAATTCCCTCAAATGACTAGGCCAATAATGTACAAAATTGGGCTTGATAACTTAAAGAGTTCCACTTTTTAAGCACGTAAAGCATAAACATGGGGGCAAGCACGACAACGATGACACAAAAGCGAAAATGGCATCAAACTCTTGATTATCGGGACAGACAATCAATTTCTTTGAGGAGGGTTCACAAACCTTTGATTTATAATATGCCAAATGCTTACATAAAATGATTGAGTGAAAAAGTAGAGAAAAGTATGTAAAATCAGAAAATAAACTCGTTTTCAAAAATGTGTGTTTTTTTTTAAAGACCCTTACTGTAAAAAAATTCCTCGAATTTCTCCACGCTCTAGGGAGAGGGGTGGACGGCAGCGAGTGAAGGGTGTGTACTATGTGCGTACGTTTTCTTGATCCTCCAGCTCCCCCGTCCTCGCTCAGCCCGGCATAGCACGGCCCGGGAGAAAATAGAAGCTTCAGTCTAACGTCACGGCTCAGTTTGCAGTCTGCTCACCCTCTTCCTTTCCAATGTTTCCTAGTTTCCAATGTTTCCAATGACATCCTAGTTTTCGGTCACTTTCGGTCGCTTTCGGTCGCTGTGCGTAACATATTCTTTCTTGTTACTCAATTATTTCTATAAATATTAATTAATTTTTCATAATTTAAAAAATCTTGCGTTGTTTCTCATTGCTATTACGATTGCAAAATTTTATCCATGATGATTTATTTATCCAAAATTTTATTTACGCTGAGTTTTCTGTCGATGAACTGACAGCACTACTCTGCCATGACGTAAACAGAACCCGCCTCCCTCCTTCGCTGAGGAGTATCAAGAAAAAGGGCGCGATTATAGTTGGGTTTTCTTACCTGGCAGTTAGCGTAATCACCTGTGGGTGATTTCATCCAATCGGAAGATTAAAAGTCACCACAGTGACGTCACCGTGATGACGTTTTAGGTCTCGATTGGATGACACCGCAACAGCTGATTTACGACAACTGCCAGGTTAGAAAAACTCAAATATATAATTGGGTTTTTATTGTCATCTATGGGTAGTATCTCCAAAATGGAATTCGGCACGACTTTTTGCGTCTTTCTTGGTCCTGCCGCAAGATGTCGCGACCGTATCAAGCAGTGCTGCAGATCAAGCGACTTTAACGGTAGGACAGAATGACGCAAAAAGTCTACCGAATTCCATCTTGGAGGTACTACCCACAGATGCCACGTTGGAGAAACCCAATGTGTGTGTGTGTGCACGCAGCGCTGCTCGACGTCGACCGAGGAGGCTCCGCAGGAGCACTTTGCGGAGGTGGCGGTCAGCCTCCTGAGCCGCGCTGGACGCGCCCTCGCGCACACGCGAGGTACCGCACGCCCCTCACTTCCTCAACCCTACACAATGGAATAAACACGACGTATTATTCGCGCAACATTTCTTCACCGACGGATAGAAGAAATGCGACTGGAGGGGGGTATTAGTTACGAAATCGGGAAATCGGCCAACAGATTTTATGAAGCAATGCCAATCTCTCGAATATCAGTCATGCCTTTTGTGATGGATCTTCACCTGCTTAGGGTATTTCTTTAGATTCTTTGAAGAAAATCACGGACAGAAGTTCTCGTCTTCAACAGAAAATAGTTTCTATTTCGCGCCAGTGAAGAGGTATTTGGAATGTTGCCATCACTGCTCGCTGCGAACTTTTGTCTTCAACTGTCTATTGTGCCAGAGAGGGGGAATCCGTCAAAAGAAGTTGCGCGATTGATACTCGTACTTTGACCTAAGCCTTGTAGTGCGATCCTCCATAGTAGTTTGAAAGTACTGGAACGTAGAGTTTCCCACAGAGATGCGCGCTTCACTTGTTTTCTCAGCCTGGCTTGCCTTGTTTAGGTTGAAAGCTTTCGATCTTTCGATCTTTTGAAGTTTCTAAAACATTCTCTCCCCCGATTTGAAAAGTGGTCAAAAGTTTTTAATTTGGTTTAAAAGGTTTTATCAAGAGTTTACGGTTGAAATGAAGGAAGGGTTTGAGAAGATGAAATGAGAGAATTGATAAGGGAATTGTGAATAACTTTAGAGGATGCGAATTTGATCTGTTGTAAAAGGGTGAGATTAGAAATTTTTGAGCGTGAATAAATGGTCGGATGGATTGTGTTTTTTATCTCTTGTTTGACCTAGATGAAATTGATATATGAACACTTTTTTGTCGCCAAGGAAAATTCTTGAAAGTTGACGACGTTTCGACCATCTTTGCGTGGTCTTCCTCGAGGAAGACCACGAAAAGATGGTCGAAACGTCGGCAACACAGCCTTCGACGCGGCGTCACCCGGACAGCCAAGATCATTCATAAACACGTTAATTTCTGATCAAGAAAATTTCCCAAAAATCCGTACACGCGCCCTCCCAATGACTGATACACTCGACCCGTAAGGTATTGTCTTACCGTTTGCCGGTATCAGTGTTGGCTGGGCAGATATATACCGACATTATGACTATCAACATAACATGTGTAGGACCGCCATAGTCGGTATAACCGGGGCCGCTCGGTGAAGTATATATTCATTGAGGTTGTGGAAGATTTCTTGGGGTATGCGATATCACAAGCGACTTTCAATGGGCGTTCAGAGCGAGATGGTGGCAATGTATCACGAACCCAATTCTCCATTTTTCAGCTTCGTCAAAACTAGGCTTCTTTCCTAGTTGTGGGCGTGCATTTCAAAAACTCTGCGCAGCATCGACAAGCATTGAAACTTCGCTGCGTCGAGAGAAAGAAGGAAGGGCTGAGGATGTTCTATTATTTCTTTCTTTCTGCCTTCCTTTCCATTTATGCAACGAGCAAATCATGATTTCTTTCGTAAAGCCTTATATGTGCAGTTTTAATAAAACGTACACTGCTTAACTCATTTTTGTTTAATAAAATGTATATATTTTTCCTCAAACTTTTGTACTAAACAATATCAATTCATAACTTCTTGATTTCAGAATATCAACAAAAATTTAACAGCGAAAAGAAGGCAAATTACGGCTGGCCCCAATTCAAACTTTGGCAAGATGTGATTCTACCCAAGAATGGGTACGTCCACAACGATTCCATAATATTGGAGGTAATGTTCAAAATACCTCACTAGACAGGAAATGTACTTAAATTTTAGTTTCAACTAAACAAACATACGTTACAGCCACTCGCCCATTATTACATGTATCATATTTATCATTAAAATTAAGTTCTGCATTTAAGAGAAACAACTCAGAGTTTTACTTATTTAAAAGCTGCAATATTTTTGAAATTGTTATCCACTTGAAAGCACCTCTTTGACCGCAAAACAAACGGCTTTGCTCCGATAAAACCGTCATCCTGAAAAATACCCATTTTCGAAGTGTTCATTTTTCTTGTTCACTGACGAAATCAACTTTAGTAATCATACTTGCCGGACAGGTTCAGCATGTGTTGAGATTCTAATCGCGGTACTACTACAAACAATGTATCGTCAACTAGCAACACAATGTATACGGTGGACTCGTTTTAAAAGTTATTTTTAACACTTTGAACACCGTGTGCGTCATTTAGACGCGTATCATTTCCTTCTCTTCGAGCCGGGCGCTATGTGCTTAAAAATGTCAATTCAACACATCAGCTATGCTTTCAAAATTTTTAATAGTTACGAATTTAGTCATTTCTTATTTCTTCATCAGAGTGCAAAGGACACTATGGTCCATTGACAGCAAAACCTTTACTTTGCAAAAGTTGAATTGCAGCTTACGGACTCGAGATGTCATAGGGCCTCGAATTTCGCAACATTTATTTTTTACAAAGAACATTAACCCTTTATTTGGCAACAATGCCCTGAAGAGAAGTTCACTTTCCACGTGCCTCAATATGGACGCTGCAATATTGCCTCAATATATAAATGTCAGATAACCCCAGAAACGCTGGCGCTTAAAGTGATAAAAGGAAGAGCATGTACTGTTGAACAACAAACATTTCACATCCACCCCAAGAGGTTGCATGCCATTGCTTCTTTGCTTGTTGGGCGCGCAGGTGTACCTGGCCGCGTCGCCGCCCGCGCAAACTCTGGCGGATCCTCCGGCAAGCAGCGCCGGCAGGAGGGGCGACTGGTGAGCACAGCCTGCCACGGCCGAAGGAAAGCAGGTGGTTGACGGATGGATAGGAAGGGGAAGGTGTTGCTGCGTTCCACGCGCTTCTACATGTTTCATAGGTCTGGATTAATCGATTGATTACTGATTCCGGACGCGTCAACTAATAAAGTTATTGGTCCCGTAAGTGTAGTACATGATTTTTCATCGAGAGGTGGCAGTGATCTTATCCCACTGGATGGCGAAATCCGAAGCCGACCTACCGTCGACTAGCGGGGTTTTCCCCAACCAGATATCTCCCACAAGAGGGGCACCGCCCCAGCCGGGACACGTCCCCCACCGGGAGACCGGTATGTGTGGTAGTGTAGTGCATGTTAGTGTAAGTGTGTGTGTAAGGGGGTGAGGATAGGACAAGGAAGAGGAAGGAAGATCGCGCGAGTCCGTGGCTCGTTTGTTAGGATGCTACTCTCCGGCATTCGCCTGGTGTTGATCGGAGAAGCCACGGAAAATTACCGATCAGTGCAGCCGGCTGCTAGAATTCTTCTCCAGACAGCGACTGAATTCGGGCTAGCTCGCAAGCTAGTCAATCCTGCACAGTAACAATTACATTCTTCGATATTAATTTTGTCGAGATGGTCGTCCAAGGAAGACTTAAATGTAGCACACACAGGATTCGGAAACTTCTTGTTTTGTCACTGAGAAATACTATTCTATAATTATGACAATTATTTATTATTTTGACGGTCATATTTCATTATAAATTTTAAAAATATACGAGTAATACAAAAATAAATGAACAATATCTTATCAATCATACATTTTTCGTAACTATCCGTCACATATAAAGAAAATATATTGAATTGAACGAAAAACAAATAAAATGTATATAAATATAATATCAAATACATTGTTACAGAACATTGCTTTACTTACACATGTGCTCGAAGTTTTACCCATCAGCTTCAATGCACATTTGCAATCCAATGGAAAAGGGCCACTTCAGTAGAAAAATCCATTACAAAACACATGAACTTCTAAAAAAAATATTCGCTTAAATAAGAAGATATGCATATATTTGAAATCGACTTTTTAAGCACATTACGATACGCTAAAATTTAGCATAGGGTTCCATGTAAAAAAAACAAAGTTGACGTTATATATTATTAGTAAAAAAAATTAGTGAAAAGATAAAGTATGCTGTACTCAAGTAGCCCCTGCTTATGTAATCGACTGTCCAAATGGCATCTTCCGCGGCTATGGAGATACAAGATGATAACACATAGTTGTTCCACCATATCTCTCTCTCTCTCTCTCTCTCTCTCTATATATATATATATATATATATATATATATATATATATATATATATATATATATATAATCATAAATATCAAGTACAGTGTTAAGAATCTTCGATTCCAATAGCTCACTCACGCGCGCAATAACATCATTGGCCATCTATGCTATCAATAGCATCAGCGGTGCTATTAACTGTTTCCTTGGGAAATGAAGTTTGCCCTAAACTTAGTGCTCCGGCACAGCGACAGTTACGCCACCCTAATTATGAATGTATGCACATTGAACCCCGCCTGCGCTGCGCGTGTGCTGCAGTGGAGGCGGCGGGGGCGGGGTTGGCGGGGGCGGCGGGGAGGCGGAGGCGGCGGCGGGGGAGGGCTCGCTGGCGCAGCGCGCGCGCAGCTTCCTGGAGCGCGGGGTGGGCAGCGACTGCGAGGTGCTCGTCTCCAAGGACGGCCTCAACGCGGTCAGTGCACCTCTCCTTTTCTCCCCTCTCGACTTGATTGATTCATTCGTTGTTAGTGATTCCGGGCGCGTCAGCTACTATGGTCATTAGCCCCGTAAGTGTAGTGCGTGTTTTTGCTGAGATGGCGGTGGTCTTCCCCCGCTGGATGGCCAGATCCGACGCCGACCTACCGTCGGCTAGTGGGATTTCCCCCTAACCAGGACTCTCCCACCAGCGGGGCACCGCCCCAGCCGGGACAAGCTCTAAGCTCCCGACTGGTCTCCCGGCATGTGTGGTGATGTGTGTGGTAGTGTGTGTGTAAGGGGTGACTACCATCTGGCATAACAGTCCTCTCTCTAGTTATTAGTCTCGTACCGGGAGAGTAGGCTCAAGGCATCTACTAATAGTGCTTATAACCGGGAGGTCTTGGGGTTCGAATCCCGACAGTCGCAGGATTTTCGACACTAGCTTGTCAGCTGGGTCGAGTTCAGTCGTGTCTGGAGGAGAATTCTACCGGTCGGCTGCTCTGATCGGTAGTTTTCCGTGGTTCCTCCGATGAACACAAGGCGAATGCCGGAGCAGTACTCTAACAAAGAGACACGGACCGCGCGCGATCTTTCCTTCCTCTTCCTTGTCCTGTTCTCACCTCTTACTTACACACACTCACACTACCATACATTCCACTATCACGCATGCCAGGAGATCGGTCGGGAGTTTAGAGCCTTCCCGGCTGAGGCGGTGCCTCGCTGGTTCAGGTACCTGAATAGGGGAAACCCAGTAGCCGATGGAAGGTCGGCGCCGGATCTCGCCATTCAGCCAAGAAATATCACCGACATCTCTCGAGGAATGATCATACATTACACTTACGGGACTAATGACCTTACCAGTTCACGCACCCGGAATCACTCACAATCAACTAGTGTCGTAGGAGAAGTGCATATTACGATTCTGAAGGTGGCAGTGTTCCTCTCCAGCTATAACGCGAAATTCAGCGCCGGCCTACACATCTGTTGAGACTGCAAAATAGCTTGTTTTTCGGGAGAGCATCAGACGATGATTCGGGTTAGCGACAAGACTCCTGCCACAAGAGAAAGTTCTGAAAGACATTTATTTTAAAAAGTATTAGTTTACCTCAGCGTAAGAATTATTGAGTATTGAAGAAGGTGTCAGAGTTACTTCATCTAGGCGAAAGATCTTTTCGGTCGTAATTTGGGCGTAAAACAATGTCCCACAAGACCCGCGCCAAAACACTTCTGTTCACGGACTGCCGCTACCAATCGTTGAAATCTAATTTTTCAATGCAGCCAAGATGTGAATTACTTAGCCCTTTTTTACTGGCGAGGCGATCCTTTGGGAAATCGCTCGGCTGAAGCTTCACAAACAATTGATTTTTGTGGCGTCATACTTGGAAATGCATCTGATTCCCCGAAATAATCAATAACTAAATACTTTCTCTAGCTGGTTCCCAGTAGCTGGCGCGATCTCGCGAGCGCCTATGAAAGCAGTTCACACTTTTCAAAGCAGTTTGTCCTTCCAAAGAGTTTCATACGAAAGACGTCTTTCTTTCTCTCTGGAAGCCAACCCGTTGGTTTTACAGAAAAAATATTGTAAGTCCAACGCGGGACGTTTAAAATATATACCCTTTGCTGTTAATTAGCGCCAAGGAATTGTTATAAATGATTGAATTCAAAGTACGGCGCCAAATTTGAATTAATTTTGGCCGCCTGTGTGCCAACATCTGATGCGAGAGAATCCCCTCCGCAGACCTTTGACAGCGGGGCTCCGCTCCAGCCAGGACAAGCTCTAAGCTTCTAATTGGTCGCCCGATGGGTTGTAGTGTAGTGCGCGTAATTGTGTGTGTGTTAAGGGAGAGGAGGGGGAAAAAGAATGAGGAAGGACAGATCGCAGGCTGTCTTCGGCCCGTTTGTTAAAGTCCTGCTCCGGCATTTGCTTGCTTGCTTGCTTGCTTGCTTGGTTGTTAGTGATTCCTGTCGCAACAGCTTAGGTCACTTGTCCCGTAAGTGTTAGTGCATGTTTTCCTCGGGAAGTAGTGGTGATCTTCCCCCTGGATAACGAAATCTGGCGCCGACCTACCGTCGGCTAGCGGAGTCTCCTTCAACCAGGTATCTCCCACCAGCGGGGCATCGCCACAGCCGACAAATCTAAGCTCCCGACCGATCTCCCTTTGCTTGGTATTGATCGGAGAAATTACGGATCAGAGCAGGCGGCCACTAGAGTTCTCCTCCAAATATCGACAGATTTCGACCTAGCTATGTAGCTCGTGTCGAAAATTCGCCACCGTCGGGACACAAACCCTAGGACCTTCCGGTCAGAGACGCTGCAGTGGCATTAGTCATTGACCTCAACTATCTCAGCCAGTCTTTCCACTGAACATGCGAGGTTCTTCCACTAGGTCGCACCCTCACATGCCCTTCATCATTGCACCAAAGTATAACTACAGTTTTAAATTATAGAAATTCAACGTATAGTTAAGGCGCTAGTGTTGTTCGTAGACGACAGACGGACCTACAAACAGTCTAACGCAAGAACATTTTTATTATAAAAAATGCAATTTTTCGGTCTCAGGAGACCCCCAAAACATGTATTTACGTTGAAATCTTGAAATCGATTTTCCGCATTAAATAACTTTCTCTATTCTACATATAATATTCCGTATATACGTACGTATACGAGAAAGTGAAAATGGGCGTGTATAAATGAGCATGTTTGTATGTTCTACAAAACGTTTTGAGTCACTGGAGCGATTGATCACAATTTTTCCACGATTACTTTTGAGCGGCCTGGAAAATCAAAACAGCAGGGCAAGTTGCGATTCAAGGTGATACCTCAAAATGTGTTCGTTTACAAAATTGGTATTAATACAAACCGCAATGCGTTGTTGCCGAACGACGCAGGGCTTGCCAGGTGGACCAAGCGGCAGGGCTGGTGAGGTGATCAGAGAGGACGGCGCGGTTGGGGCGAGTGAGGAAGACAAGGAGGGCGGGCGGGATAGAATTTATTATTTTATTCAAATGTAGATTTGTTGTAGTTAGCAGTGCAGTAGGTTTGCTGTTGTAAGCATGATGCCCCCCCCCAAAAAAAAAAACACCTCGAGTGGTCGCTCGTTTCCTTCCTTTATTTGGCAATATTGATTTAAATATTTATGTTAGTATTACGTAATTATTGAAATGTAATATCGGTATTATATATATATATATATATATATATATATATATATATATATATATATATTCTACAAAAATAATATACAATATAAAAACAAATAAGTTTATTATTTAACAAAATCTATGAAGGCCTCCCCCAAAATGATCGGTTGGATCCGCCCCTGGTAGTATGGTAAAGCAAATGCAAGGGGTTTGTGGGTACCCTATGTAAACTAGTAAAATTAAATTCGTTTAGTATGAAAGGGACTTTATAAAACAGCGCGAGGGGCAAAGTCAACAGGCCCCAGACAGGTCGTGTGAGCGAGGGTGTAAGTCGCTCGAGAGAATAGCAAGTAGGATTCAAGCATACCGATGCGCGTTTGCGCTCCGCGCACCACAATGGGTAAAAATACACTAACATTATATCTCAGCATCACAAATCGCTGCCGTGTGTCGTTTTATTCCGCAACCCGTTTTCGTTTTGCAGCGACCCAAGTAATCTCCGTGTCATATTACTTGGAACACCAACGAGGAGGGAGAAGGAGAAGAAAGGGGAGGGGAAGGAGATGAAGAAGAAAAAGAAGAAGAAGAAAAAGAAGAAGAAGAAGAAGAAGAAGAAGAAAAAGAAGAAGAAGAAGAAGAAGAAGAGAGAGGAGTTTTGACTTAGTCCAATACTGTATGTGGTGTTTTCACTTAACGAATCATGTATTTTGCACTTTATTTCTCGCTATTCTAGCCCCGGTACAATGAGACCCTGGCAGATAGTCTTAAATGATATTAGGTGGACCCTGCTAATGTCTGTCACTCAACAATTAGGCATTTCACTTGTCGTTTATGTGTTACATGCTTTCGTGTAGTAACAAACCACGCATTTGCCATTTTACAGTAATATTAGCAAGGTTGAGGAGCAAAAAAGAAGAAAAAGAAATTTTAAAAAAAGGAGAGTGGAAAATAAAGATGATCGAAAACAAGAGAAGATGAAATAGAAGAAAAAGGAGGAGAAAATGGAGAAGATGAAGTATAAGAAAACGAAAAACAAAGAGGATTCAACTTAGTATAAAATTGTGAGTTCTGTATTCACTTAACGAATAAGGTATTCCGCACATTCTTATTACTCGCTCTTAAGTCTTAGTAGGTAGCCCGGACAGATCGACTACTAATGCATGTACTATTTTAGACGGGTAGTCCAATAATATCATGTGGCTAATATATAATATTAGGTGGCTACTATTTATTTGCTCAGCTATACTTGGGTTTTTCTTACATGGCGGCTGAAGGTAGTATCTTCAAGATGGAATTCGGCACGGCTTTTTTAATCATTCTCAGTCCTGCCGCTACAGTCGCTTGATCTGCAGTAGCGATCATGCGACATCTTGCGGCAGGACCAAGAAAGATGCAAAAGTCGTGCCGAATTCCATCTTGGAGATACTACCCTCAGCTGCCACGTTAGAAAAACCCAAGTGTAAGTCCTGTCATTTGGCAATGAGGCAACCCGCTGGACGTTTTAAGAGTCACACCCTTTCATGTTGCAGTTGCCTCCGTAATTATGCCACTTTAAAACGGATTAAACATAGAGAATAGATATTATAGTCTTTCCTATATGGTGTTAATATTAACGAGGAGAAAACCGAGGAGAATGAGAAAGAGAAGAATAAGAAAAAGGAGGAGGAAAAGGAAGTGAAGTTGTACGAAAAGAAGGAAAAAATGAAAGGAGAGAAGAATGAATTGGTGTTTCAATGCACGTCAGCTGTTATGGTCATTAGTCCAGTTACCATAGCGAATGTTTTATCCTTGGATGTGGCGGTGTTCTTTCCCATTTGATGGTGAGATCCGGACCCGACCTACGCCTCAAACATCAGAAAGCACCCTTTATTGTGATGTTTGCAAATTAACATGGTTTACGAGTAATTCGATTCGGCGGCTCCAATCATTCGGCATTCGGGGAGTAGGGAGCGATCGCTCACCAATTCACGTCTAATGGGGATAGGTTGCTTGCTATTTGCCGTGCGCCAAACAGTCTGTGCTCGCTCTACCCGCAGTGAGTCGGTCTCTTTAACGTATGGAAGAATTGCATTTGGCGACCCTGTTTGAAATGGAGCATGCGTTCTGTCTGGACTAGCGAAACTTACGTTTTGTTACATTTTTTGAAAATAATTGATAACGGAGTATCTGCATGTGCATCTTCAATCCCCTAATGTGCAAAATGACAAAAAATATTCACCCACGATAAGTTTTGTAGCTTCTGACAGAATAGAGTGGTTACTTCAGTCAACTTATAAAAATGTTTCTAAAAAGCACTGCAGAATTTCTTCTTTCCTTGCCCAAATGAGATGGATGTAACACACTCACTAAGCGACAAAGTTATATTGTGGAGCAAATCTGAATGATTTGGATGAATGGGACCTCTTCTACTCCCCTGGAAATATATTTTGGATAAGAAGCTGATGCTGCCATTCAGCACAAACAGTGGATCTATTTCACCTATGACAATACCTCTATCAAAGACCACAGCTATTAATATTGGTGTATTCACTAACCTGACTTTTCTGACAAGCACTGAGAACTGTTAAGTGCTCCATCCCTTTCAGTAAATGTTGATCGACACGTAATCCCCACCCTCAAATGATTATTATAGATTTTTGAAGCCTGGCCATCATTTCTTTTCCACAACTTCACCTTGTGGCAAATATTTTCAGAATAAAAGAAAAATTGTTCTTGAGTTTTTATTGGTGACTCCCCTTTTCAGTAATTGTCAACTGGACTAGAATTAATATTTGCCATCATCACTGACGAAGAGGCAGAGCTTCTGATAGAAGAGACAGACACTGCTTCTTGGTTGTTAGTTCAGAAAACAAGAAGAGGCAAATGTATATTACATATAATGTTTCTATGTATCCTGGTGTATTATTTTTTATAGAAGGGTAGGGGATTAATAACTGTATTTTTTTTTGTTTTGTTTTCAGCATTCATTTCGAGCATCACAAATTCTTCTAGCACGAGCGAGTCCCATCTTTGAGACGATGTTCTTTGGAGAAAGAAAGGGAAAGGATTTTATTGAAGTAGCAGATGCAGATCCTGATGCGTTTTACTGCTTGTTACAGTAAGATGAACAAAAAAATAGTTCAAAAAGTACATTAACATTTACAGATATCTTGCCATTTCAGACATTAACACATTCTTCTACCTACAAGTATAATACAGTAAAACTTCACTTATACGTTTTTTAGGAGACTGAAGGGAAAAAATATATCAGTAAGAAAAACGCATAACTTAAACTGATTATGAGCAAAATAAAAACTCAGAATTTTTGCACTATCGTTTTACCAATTTTGCCAGTTTTTTAGCAATATCTACTAATTTTTATTGTCACTCTCCCCAACAACTTTTAAATTTTTTTTATTTTATCTGTAATTGAAAGGGGTTGCCGTTCCCTACCACACTTTTTCGTTAGAACGGACACCAATAGGGACCTTACTGATGACCTTGTGCGACCTTTTCATTGCGGAAACGAAGGCTGTTTCCTGCGTGGGCTGCAACTGGCGGCGGCAACCCGCGACTGGTTGCATCGGCGTGACTTGAGGTTCCGCGGGTCAAAGCACGATGTTCTACATGGGCGACAGGAACCGCACCACTGCCACAGCCTGGCGACAGGCGCCGCGCCGCGCGGAAAAGCGATCAATTTCATTAGCTGCTTGTGCCATGCCGCTACCGAAAGATCTCGTATGTTATTACGGCGAGCAAAGGGCCTTCGGAGAGTGGGCCAGTCAGTGCACAAACTTTCTCACTTATTGGTCATCTACATCGTTACTCTTTCCCAGGGTCGCCGTTGACCTTCCCTCGGAGCTACCCGTCGCCTCCCGAGATCGTGAGAGAGAACCCGACGCTGAAATTTTTCGAAGTCCCGCTGCCGGAGGTGACCCGGGACCCGACTTTGCGCTATCACCCCGAGGGTCTTAGGCCCTCAGCTAGGCCGAGTTAATGTTCTATATTACGGGAATAAACGGGAAGTCGCCTCAGAGGTCTAGTGACAGATTGCTCCGTGGGAGCGCGCCAACTCGAGTAACATACAAGTTCCGGTCGCCCCGCGAGTCATCGGGATCATTTGAACGTTACACGGTCTTAAAGGGTCTTTCATTATGAACGTTTCAACGTATACGTGTGAAAATCGTATAAACCCAAAACTGAATAATTTAGTAGGGGAATTATAAGAATTTATTACCTAGGACTTACCAAAAACAAAACAAACAAAGTATAAATGTGAAAAACGTATAAAAGAAAGTTTTACTGTAATTGTATAATTAACTCAACTGTTGTAGCAAATTAATTAAAATTGAATAAAATCATGTTGCTAACATGGCAGTGTAGCTACCTAAAATGATGGAAAAATTAAGATATGCTAAAATATCTTCATTTTTTGCTTAGATTTGCCTACAATTGTAAATGGGATTTCAAATCACATGAAGAAGCTGTAGAAGTTTATTACCTTGCACAAAGATTTATAATTAGAGAACTGCAAGCATATGCAGTTGAATATGTATGGCCTACACACACAGATAATGTATGGAGTGCACTTCATATATCCACACACTTTCACGAGAGGGAGCTGAAAGCAGCTGCAATGAAGGTAAGTTTATCACCTTGTTTCAGTCTGATAATCATATTAATTGTCCTAATAATTCACACTCACCACACAATGTTTTCTTAGGTGATATGTGAACACACTCAAGATGCATTTGCACATCCTTCTTTCTTGAAAATCAGCCGGCGAAGTTTAGTAGCTATTCTTGAACAGTCTAACTTGCAAATTAACACAGAGCTGGAAGTATTTATTGCTTCAAGGAACTGGGCAATGCAGAGATGCCAGAAGAAAGGTAAGTTCATGCAGATGTGGTTTATTGAAGTCAAGATTAGAATCTATCATTAAACAACCACACTTGTATTTATTTGTACTAACCATTTACCTACCAAACAGCTTTAAAATTATTTTTTATATTTTAAGATTAACTGTATCCTAACTAAGAGTGACATGTCTTTAAATTAAAAAAAGATAAATGAAATAATTTATTTATATTACTTATTTATGTTAAATAATTTATTTTTATTATAACCGTTTTGAAGGGTAGTACATGAGAAAAACAATCTAAGTCCATCCCAGGCATATTTTTAGATTTTAGTACCATCTTGTGGTAGAAAGGGTATCTAACAATCTGTAAACAATGTGCATGGAAAATGTCAAAAGGTCCGTTTCCCATACATATTCATATCATTGCAACAGGTGTTAACTGTACCTTGTAATTTAGAAACTATATATTGTAATCTTTGTACAACTCACTGTTAGTTGTACAATAATTTTGTGCGAAGACAGAGTTAAAGGAAATATTATTTTAAAATGGCTAACAAAAAGTCCTAACCCAATCTGAGAACAAATTGTAAGAAAATTTCATTTCCACATTTTGGATGCACCAACACCTGCATCAATTCATTGGTTAGCGAAAAAAATTGTTTTCAATGCAAGAACAACATCAGCAGCAATAAAACTGTTTCTAATATGAGTGTAGGGATGCCACAAACCCCATAAACATCCCATTTTGCAGCCTTTTTACATTCTCGTATACATACTTACACAATATACGGAGTAATATACATAGTATAGAGAAAGTTATGTAATGCTGCGCGGAAAAAAACTTGAATTTTCGACAGAAGAAAATTCATTGCTTGGCCCTGAAAACAAGAAAGTGGATAAATCCAGTTGCTAAATTAAGAAAAAAATCCCCTAACAAGTGGAGTAGCCAGAATCCCTGCTTCATGGGTCTTCGATGCCGAAAAACCAATTGAAAACAAAATGTCCGTCCATCCGTCTGTCGTATTTGAACAAACCGAGCGCCTAAACCACACATATGATCTTTTCCCAATTGAAGAAACCCCTGTCCATCTGGCTCTAGTTGAAGCTTTGTAATTTTGAAAAACATTCTTTAAAATTTGAGGGTGATTTACATGAAGCTCCCCACACATTTTCAAAATTTTCTCAAAAATGGCTCCAATTTTTTCTTTAAATTTCCTTGTAAGAATAGAGTAAAGGTGGCATAGGTCTGATATTCACAGTTAACTCTGAATTTTCAAAAATTGCAAAAGTTGGAATTTTTTTCGCCATCTTTCTACAGCTATAAAATTAAAGACAGCTTTTTTCCTACAAATGAAATTTGTTGCTCATAAATAGTTTTCATTAAGGTCATGTAGATATTTTTGAAAATTTTAGTAGTTTTCATGCACTAGTGCATGAAATATTTGCAATTTTAAAAAATAACAAAAACAAGATTTTCTCAAAAACGGCTCCAAATTTTTGGTATGGATAGTGTTAAACTTCATGCACTGTGTAAGATGACAAAGGCCATATTGCTCTATTCTTTTCTTTTTCTCAAAAATTTTAATTATTTTGACTTCTCTCAAGGCGGTAATTTTAAGATTAGAGGCGATATCTCCACATTATTGTACTTATGAGTAGATGTGCTTTAAATAATTTCAAACAAAGTTTCTCAAAAACTCAACAGTTTTATGTTAAAACTTACGCATTTCAGAAACGCTCAAACAGGATTTTCTTAAACATGGCTCCAAATTTTTTCTTCAATATGTTCCAATGGATAGTGTTAATTGCACTGTTTAATATAACACAAAGTTCATTTTGGTGTATTATTTTTTTTTCTTTCAAAAATTACACAAATGTAATTTTTTTTAAAATATCTCTCACGCCGTTAATATGCACATTTCCATTGATTTGTATACATTATTAAATTTGTGAGTGGAAGTTCTTCAAATGAAGTTTTTTGAAAACTCAGTAGATTCCTGTGAAAAATAGCTTCAAATTTCATATTTACAGTAATGCTTATCGCCATTTTCTTGAAGACAACTCCAAATTTTTCAATGAAAATTGCTATTTAGGATCAGGTTATAGTCTTCTTTAATATTCTTAAAATAATATTTTGGTTCTATTATTTGGAAACCAAAAAGT
Organism: Teleogryllus occipitalis; assembly: GCA_011170035.1. Lineage (NCBI taxonomy): Eukaryota > Metazoa > Arthropoda > Insecta > Orthoptera > Gryllidae > Teleogryllus > Teleogryllus occipitalis. The sequence goes on from BLKR01001388.1 coordinate 164,679, forward strand.
TGAGAAAATTTCAAAAAAGCATACTTTGGGTGGCGATAGATGGTACAAGGAAGGGCAAGACTGTACAGTACCAGTCCACACCAAGGGAATTAGAAAACTTTACTATGAGAAAGTCTGTGCCATTCTATAGCACCTATAGTTTCACATTTAATTGTGAAGATAATTATAAATTATATGAAAATCGAATTTGTTAAGAGAATAATTATTTCATTTGTCTTTTAATTTAAAAAGTTTTTGAATACAAACAAGCTTTCTCTTTCAAGGTCAAATAAAACAGAAATCTTAATCTCTAGTCTAAAAGCAGCCTTTACAACGTATGCATTACTCTCAAAACAGGTTATTAAGATATATGGTTGTCTTCTCAACAACTGCAGGTTTACCTGAAGATGGACGACATCTCCGGAATGAACTTGGAAGAGCACTAAAATATATAAGATTTTTGTCCCTATCTGCCCAAGATTTTATAGGTCTACCAATGGAATCCGGAATACTAACACCTGAAGAAAGTGTGGTTCTTCTTAGAGCTATCAACAACAAAGAAAAATTTTTACCTTGTCCTCATCTTTGTTCTCTTCGCTCAGAGCGAAAAAAAAATTAACATGCAAAGAAATAAAAGAATATCACAACCAAGGACATTCCATTTCATTTAATGATTGTATATTTAATAGAATAAGCAATTAACACATTCTATTGAAATTCTATGAATTTCTTTAATTATAAAAAATATGTACAATTTTACAAATAATTTTAGAAAGAATATCATTTAGGTTTCTTTCTTTTTCTGCTTTTTCCTTTTTCATCAGCAGCCATATTTCTTCCCTAAAAACAACATGAAATGTATTCACACTATTAAACTATAAAAATAAATGTCAATGAGAAAAAAAATGGTAGGCCTCAAAAGATTTTTTGTTAATAGAAAATTATGAATGTTTAAAAAATTTTAATGCTAAATCATGATTCACAATAATAATACCAATTCATTTCTTTACAAATTTGGTATCCTCATATCTTTTCTCAAGAATCTTCTAGTTTCAACTATGAGTAACACATTGAAAGGCAATAAATCATGCAAACTAAAGCTTTATTTATTTTCACCTTCTGTCTTTATCACAAATAATGGATAGTACTTTTACCTGTTTCCATTCTCGACGCAGCTCACTCAGCATACCTGGTGTCAATAACCCCTCCGCTATCAAGCGCTCGGTCAGCTTGCCATGCCCAAAGGAAGGGCTGGGTCCTGCAGCAACAAATGAAACCATCCAATTACTCTATTCTGATAATTTTAGTAGCATTTTTACGTACATATTCATGTTTGAAATATTACCATAAACTTCAAAACAAAATTGTTACGTAACTTTTTTCAGTCTCTAAAGGATATACTTTACAAAACATGAATTAATTACGATTTCCTTAAAATTTGTAATATAGTACTGAACTCCTGATGCCATTCAAGAAAATAGTAAATGGCAAGATTTTCTGAGGGTTTGAAGTTCACAAAAAACATAAGATAATTGGTATTTTTATTAATCCAATAATTTTAATCACTTTCTTTCAAAAGAGAACAGCAAATATTTCAAGGAAGTGTATGACTGAGGGGATTTTTAATTCTCTTCAGTTTCTGCATTATGTTTTTGGAAGTCCCTGGGAACCAAGTATTGAAAAACCATTTTCTTTCATTCTTACCTCTTGGTTGAGATCCTTTCGAACCTATATCTGCAAGAACATTATCTGCATCATCAACTGAGCTGCTACTGTGTCCTGCACCAGTTTCTGAGTTCTTAAGAAGACGAGTAAGTTGAAACACTCCTTGCTGAATGATTGAGTCCAGCTCTTCTTGCATCTCTCGAACAAGATTCGCATCAGGAAATAGATCCATGAAGCGATAACTTAACCATAAATACAAGTCCAACACATCAAAAACAGCTTCTAAATGGACTAGATCAATTATTGTTTGAGGAATACCAAATGGCCAGCCAATATTTCTTTTTAGCCAATCAAAAGTCAATGCATCATTCTTGCTATATTGACGAACAAATTTCAAAAACATTGTACATACAAAAGGCATTTTTTTATTGATAGGAGCACAACAGAACACATAACGAGCACGTAATGGCAAAGGAACATGTTGAATCATTTCTGCTAAGAATTTAAAATCTTCAACATTACACATAAAATAAAGTGAATCATCCACTGTGGACAAAGTTACAAATATATCCATTAAATTTGACAAACTAGAGTTAGGAAGATGGTAGGCATATAATTCAATCTGTTCAGCAGTAGGGTGTAAACCAGCAACAGATATTGGCTCAGGTGTTTGTGCAAGGAGATTTTTCAGTGTGTAAAGGTCTTCTGGCTTAAAAGTTGTTACGTAACCAGTTTCATACTGAGTTCCAAAGCGACCTGCTCTGCCAGCGATCTGAAGAGCTTGTGAAACTGATATTACATCCATTTCTTTTTCTCCTTTCTCATTAACAACTGGTTTAATGAGGGAGTAAAATATAACACGTCGAATGCTGAGGTTCAAACCCATTCCAATGGCATCTGTAGCAACCAAAATATTGCAAGAATTCATCACATCATTAAACTTCTGCGCTTGAGCTAATTTAGTGCCAGGAGGCAAACCACCATAAATCACAGCTACTTCTTTTCCACGAGCCTCTATTCCTCGTGACACTGTATAAATGTCATTCTTACTGAAGCATACAATGCAGTCACCAGGTTGCACAGCATCCAAGGAACCAAGGGCAGAGTTCTCGATAATCAGTTCTGTGAGTCGCTTATACTTATGGACCTGAAAAGTAAATAGTAATCAAACACTGAACATGACTTTTACTATGGGTATAAGTTTAAGAATCATATTGCTAGGAATAAAATCAACTTTATCATTCATATTTATTTTTATGACTCTAGGGAATGAAAGCAAACAAATAAGAAGAAATAAATAAAAAGACATTTTTTAACCTAAAGACCCAATGAATATACTGAATTTAGAAAACAGACAAAACCACACCTCAACATCTTCACCAGTTGTACTCATAAGGGAATGAACCAAATCCACAGCACCTTCTTCTCCACAAACATGAATTTCTTCTGCCATTACACCAAGTAATGCTCTTGTCCAAGCCCAACCCCGCCCAATGTCATGCATCATTTGTATTTCATCAATTACAGCAACCTCATATGGCATATTTAAAGATGTCATTTCAACTGTACATGCTACATGACTGCTAGGATTTCCATCAGGATTTGCATATCTCTTTTCTTCACCAGTCACTAAATCACAAGGAGTTCCACTGGCATTTGCCTTGTTAAAAACTTCAGTTGCTAAAAGTTTCAATGGACCACAATATACTCCCGATTTAGCAGAAAGAAAACGTTGCAAAGCATGATATGTTTTTCCACTGTTAGTAGGCCCTGCATGAAATATTACTTTCCGTGTAAGTGCACGTGCTCCTGGATACCTGAGGAAACCAAAAACTAACAATGAACATGTAAGTATTGTATTAAATTACGTAAGACAAAGACTTAATCGCTATACCAATTAGCGGGGGAACGAAGATCACTTATTTTCTTTAAGTCATCCATGCATTCAAGATGTGGAAACATCTGCCTTGCATGGCGAATGAAGTATGGAAATATGTCATCAGCATGTCCTGCACCGTGGATAATATCACTGATAACAACATGCAAATCAACAGGTAATGACTCAGCCTCAAGACAATATCGACGAAAACTTGTACAAGCTTGATGCAAGAGATGATCTGGAAATAAAGAGCTTGAATGAGATAAAGAGATACAAACATAGTAAGAGAAAACAGAAATATTAGAATTAGACTATAATTATTACTAAATATTTGAGGATCTTTTCTTACTGTCCAAGCCGTTTTCAAGGGATACAGCTTTTATCTGTTTACTTTGGAAGAACTTATTCAGCACTTTGAGCAACTCTGCTTTATCTAATTTTCCTGTCAATTCTGCGCCAATGTCAGCATCGTCAGGGTTCGGCTTCACGGGCACAGGAATGAAGAGTGAAGACGCATTAATATCGTCCTTTCTTCCACGATAAAGTCTACAATTGGCGATTCGAGGGACACATTTCTGTATTTTTGAACCAAGAGCAAACACAGAAACCGTATAAAATGGCAAGACTCGTCGTCCGGTTTGCAACATTTTTATTTTCTACCCCAAGTAGGGATTTACCGAACATCAACTAAAGAATACAATCATGCACATGCGAAGAAATTTAATGTTTAATATACAAAAGTCCCTTGGATCCCACATATTTCTTCCAGGACGATCTTAACCTCTCCCGCTCTCTCCGTGCACATGCTGCTCCGCGGCTGCTCCTCAGATTGAATTTTCTTTACATTGGTATTTCGAGTAACAATTGAAGGTCGTACATGACTACCAACGTGCACAATGTACCTTTCTCGTATTGGTTGAATTCATGACGTCACATGATCATTGGAACCATTCAATGCGGCCGCGGACGCAAAAAGCAGAGTGGTAGTGTGGGTGGAGGGCAGATGGGATCGTAGGTGGCCGTAGGTTATGTGCAAATTTTGTAGTTGTATTACCCTCGCTACAGTAATCATAAGGAATTTTTCATATCGTACGTAGTTAATTCTTAAAGCATGACATGAACTATTATTATTTGCATGTATTTTTTGTACACGGCGGGCTGTTCGAAAATCTGAAACGTCGGCGACATGCAAGATTCTACTGATAATCTTCTGTACGTATGGAATTATTTCCTCTACCTTTAATGTGTTGATTTTTCCAATAATGTCTAGATATGTTCCTGCACTTGTTTTAAGTATTTGCCTCCATATTTCAGATTTTCCGCTCGTAAGAGAGAAGATGATTTCAATGTAAAGTTTATTAAATGTGTTGAGAAATATCCATGCCTGTACGATTCCAATCATTCAGAATATTATATGAAAAATAAAGTGAATGAAACATGGTTAAAAATTGCTAATGAAGTAGGTGATAGTGGTAAGCATTATATTCTTATTATAAGGTTTCTGTATTGGAAGAATACCCTGTGTAATTTAATGTTACTTCATGTAATAAGGCATTCCCTATGTATATTTAAGGTATTCTTCATTTTTCTAAATGGTTTACACTGTGGGTTACCTTACAGCAAGAGAGTGCCCTTTTTGGTATCGTGAATTGTGATTTTTAAAGTAAATCAATTCAACTGACTTGGAGAGTAATATTTTATTTTATGTTTTCATCCCTTCATTCCAGCAGATTTTCTTTATTACTTTCTTATCTCTGCTTGTTTTTATGTGTCAAATTTCTTGCCTATAGAAATTGTGTAGCCTACATTGTTAGTTACTTTAATGAAAGTTGTTAACTGTCTGGTCCAAAATTATAGTCAGGCAAAATCAAGATGTCAGAAAATAAAGGAACAGTTTAAACAAGACTTTAGTTGTTGTTATTATTATTATTATTATTAATTATTATTATTATTATTATTATTATTATTATTATTATTATTATTATTATTATTATTATTATTGTTGTAGGATAATGTGAATATTGTTATGAATTATTGAATGAAAATTAGTGTACATTTTCTGTTTTGTTGAAAACTTTTTTGTACATGAGAGTTTTGCAAATTGTCCTGTGGAGTTCAAGAGTTTGTTTACAGACTTACTTTCAGATTTCTGTTTTTCTGTGATCTTTGTGACATAATGTAAGAATCACGCAAAATTAAAGTTACTTTGTTTTCAATGAATGGTTACAATATCTTTCTTGTAAGACATTGCATTGCATTACAATGCAAAAAAATATGATAGAGTTAGTTATTTGGGATAAATGTCACTTATTTTAATGTTAATTACATATTAGTAACATGTTTGATAAATGAAAGTTTTTTTTGTGAGGAGTGGTTCTAGTTTTCAATTAATGAAATTGTTTTATTGAATTTTTAGAAAGGAACTGCAGAGCTCGGTGGCAAAATATACGTACAGCGTTTGGGCGATGTGTGCGTGGAATGGATGAACAAAGAAAATTAGGCACATCAAATTCCAGGAGCCCATACTACCTTGCAGATTTACTTCATTTCTTGTTACCTCACTTACATAAAAGAAAACGAGGTTTGAATGAGCGAAATGTGGATATGCTTTTTGTTGAGGGTACTTATGAAGAAGTACCTTCAGAAGCAGATCCAGTGGGATACCAAAATATGCCTGTGAAACTAGAAGAAAGCAATGAAGACTTTCCTGTAGGAGAATTCCAATCCAATGGTTTTGAAGAGACTGGTACACAGACCAACACCAAATGTGTCTGTGGCTGTGAATGCAGGTGGTCTGAGAGAGACAGAATTGAGGGAGATTCAGACAGATGCTTCTTACTTGGAGTGCTGCCAGATTTACAAACTCTTTCCCCTAAATATAAAAGGCTTTTTCGGAAAGAAGTGACAAAGTTATTGGATGAACTTCATGATAAACAGTCAAATGATCAGTGATATATTTTCAGTTTATTTGTCTTCTACAAGTACAACCAGACATGTCCTTGTTGCACTGAGAATTCATATACCGTGTATAACCTCTCAGTTAGACACCTGGCTGGGATGTACATCTTTTCCTGGAATTGGATGTATAATTTGCATTACTGGGTATCTCTATCTTGGACTTCTCTGTGTATTGGACATATTTTCAAGACGTGAAACACTTTAAACGAGACACTTTTTCAGTTAATGAAAGGTGTTGAGAACAGGAGAATTTTATTGTACCTATTTTTCAGGTCTTTTGAAGAATCTTCTCTTTTAATGATGTGTGCAAAATATAAGGACAGAATACTGAACAACTCCACTTTTAGTTTTCATTATCCCAATGGAAACACTTATTTATAATTGATATAGTAAACTTATTCATGTTAGAAGTAAAGTCACTGAGGTCACAAACTACTTTGAAACAAGAGTGGCTTCTTAGATCTCTGTATTCCATGATATGAATAATGCTGTAGCTCCATCTTTCTCAATCCAGTTACACAATTAATTAAAAGACAAAGCTTGCTCTGATTCACTAGAAAATTTCAGTTTTTATACATCTTCCCTGATACTTGCAACAAATGCTGAAATAAAATCTGTGTCTGCTCTAACTTAATATACAGTTCATTTATTCGGCACAAATAAAACAGTTAAATCCTTTCTTGTGTTGTAAGTTTCTGCTAAACCACCCAACATATTTCTGTGAATGCATGCCACATCTTATTAAAGACATGGTTCATGACTTCATTCTTGCTGAGTAGAGATAAAATAGAAAATGTGATTTTATAAGTAGTAAGTGGTATTCAATACACGCTGCCAAACCAATATGTTAAATTTCTTAGTTCTGCTAAGATGATCTGATGAGGATCTTGAATGTAAGTAGGACCTGATGTGGACAGTTTAGTGCTTCATTTTCTTATCCATCACAAGACAGGGAGTGACTTTGTAATTTTTAGTTAGCGTCATCAGATTGTGTCAAGTTTACACTACCTCCCCTAACACATCCAAACTCAACTACACAATAAGACATATTGTGTTTGGCTTAACAGACCTACTAGGACAATAGGAGCATTAAAATCACATTTGTTTTATGAAAAAGTAAAATTCTTTGAGGTCAATAAGGTTCAGAACAAGAGTCGTTCTATGAAGCTATTAGTATTCACAAATGTTTCATGTAGGAACTTTCAGGAAAGAAGATCCATATGAATTGAGATCTAGACTGTGTGGATGTTAAAGACACATTCTCCCTCCCCAACTTCCCTTACTGAACGCCGACTGTTTGATTCATTACAGAGCTTTGAATTGGTCATTTGTGTTCATAAAAACTGTATTTTCAACTTGGGCTCAAAAGTTATGAAATATTTTTCTGCTCACCAACAGTACACTTCAGTAGTTTGTAGAGTAAGTTATAAATGCACATTTTATTCAAGTTGAACATTCATTTCCACATTAGTGAAGTTATGTGATGTAAGTACATGATCTCTGGTGAACATACACTTACTTTGACTTGAAGCTTCAACATAGTTTCCTACAGTTAATTACTGGAGCTAAGTGACAATACAAATATTTTGAAGAAAGCTACTAATTGTTTTGCATAATACTGAAAAAAATAAAAATACTGGATTTTATTACACTAGAATAGTTTTGTTATATGATGTGGCTAATACATTATATTTCTTCAATAAATGTTGATGTTGAACACCAAGTTTATTTTCAGTAATATATAATATAATTAATTACATAAGCAGGAATAAATACATAATACAAGAAACAAATAGGACTTAATTTTTTTCTCAATTACGTTACTTAATATGGTCTATCTAGTTAAAAACTAAAAGGAATAAAAATTAATATGTTTACTGCATATAATTTGAGCATTTATGTTCAGTTCTGTAGCTTTGGTTCAGTTCTGCAGTAAAACTCGATGAGAATTAGGAATGCTTTAATGACCTGCTGCAGCATCCAAATCACATAACTGTTCTAAAATCATGACGCTGACATCGTTATGCACCATTGCACATTAACTAAATGGCAAGTTTGCTTGTGACAAAATGTCATTTACTAATATGAGTTCATTTTCTTACTTCCAAATCTCTCACTTTATAAATAATTGCATGTACTCGCTTTGTACATACCTACCAGTGCTCAAAGCACCATAATTGAATAAAGCTGCTGATACATAACATTTAAATAGTTCCTATGAAAGAAGTCATTTAAAAATGTGCCACATATATGAATATTTGAATTTGATAACAAAAATAATTCAAACGAATTTTTAATTTGGAGACACTCTCAATGTGGTTTCAGAACGTCACATAGCAAGATTGTATGGCACTCATTTCAGCAGTTTGAATGGTATGCACCATTCTTATGGATTAAGCAGTTGTCTCAAATCTTGTGATTTATCTCTAACCCTTTTTGAATTTGAGTGTGAGTACACTTGCCCCAAGGAAAATGGTTATCCAAATAAAAATTGATATGTAGCCATGATATACGATTGGAGTATCCATACCCTTTCCACGGGTTATAATAGTTCTTAGGGATTCTACTGTCTGCGTTAGAGGCATGACTACACTCAGATACCTTAGTATGTAGTGCATGCCCTCAACTGGCCAGATAATACCTGCAATAGAAAATGGAAAATGTATAATAACAGATAACATAAAACCCAAAATAATTTTAAAAACTGTGCATTACATACCACATAACATTACAACAGGTACAAAACTTCCAAGACCTATGTAACTTGCACTTCTCTCGCTGTCACAAAATATCGATATGAAGAAACCTGCATGAAAACATTGACCATTTAATTTCTTACAACTAGAATGTTGCATATCTTATAATATGTTATTTAGATTCATGCAAGTCAATGAAGGACATGACCCTCTGTTAATTTAAATATTACAGGAACTGTGTAGATTGCAGACACAAATGTATTTCTTCGTTCTTAAACGATAAACTTCAGAAACAGTTATTGATAAAAAGAACCTAACTATGTCCTGTTTATTGACATTTATTACAAAAGATTCTCGTCTCTACATTTATTTGAAAATGCCTTAGTATACTGTAGTATGTTGTATGTATTGTGGAATTTTGATATCTGCATAAATAATAAGCATTCAATTTATAATTAAGTATTTGTTTCTTACCATAACACATGCCACAAAATCCAGTGAGGAGACATAAAACAGTCAGCCAAAATATACTTCCAGAGTTTGGAACTCCAAATATAGGAAATGAGAAAACCAGTACAGCTGCCACTTGGAGAACCATGAGGCAAAATTGTACAATTACATGTGACATGAGAATTTCTACTGGTGTTATTCCTGCAAATTAATTTAATTAGAAGTTAGTCCTATTTTTAAAATGACATTGGAAATCATATCATTATTCTGTACAAAAAATCTTAGCATTTATGTTTTGAGTGCCAATATATTAAACAATATTGCTCACATTGAACCAGGAAATGTAGTACATACCTGACACTAAACATCTTTCCAACATCCCATCAGTTCTTTCAATCATCATTGTGAGACCAGTCTGGCCCAAACACAAAAAGAAGATTATCCTGGAAAAATGAAAAAGAAGGAAATGAAAGAAATTCTTCAGGAATAAAATATTTAACGTTTAAGTGCTTCCTTCCAAATTTGCATTTCAATTATTGTTAACATTGCAATGCCTGAAGGTGAGTAAATGATGTTAGTTTTTTAAAAGTAAAATAGGTGGGGTTTGATGAATACTTACGTAAGAATCACACCTGGGGCAGCAAAGTCTCTGAAGTTTGGGTTAATAGGTCCAAATACTGGTGTATTGAACTGAATAAAGGAGAATATGATCTTTCATTAGCAAAAATGTTAATATGTAATAGTCCACAGAACAAATTCCTTTTATTATTGTTGACTACAATAAAAAGATTTTATAGTTATCTCACTTGATCATAATTCTATAGGTCACCTAAACTTACCCTGACAGGAACATTAGCAGCTTGTGCAGAGTAATTGCAGGAGGTTAAAATATCTCCAGCAAAGTCTCTAAAGGTCAATAACATGTCCTTTCTAATCATTTGACCTATGTGCTGGTCTGGAAAAATTCCACTTCTTTACAATTTATTACAAATAAAAAGCAATAATTCATAATCTCTAGAAAATACAGTGCGCCAGAAAAGTCTCTCCACTCGGAGCCAAATCAGAGGCTCCCATTAAAAATTGCATTTATGTTGGTAGCAACCAGAGCACTAGAAAACAAGTGAAGGGACAACAGTTCCAGGGTCCGTTTTCATTGTGGTGAGTAAGCAATTTATTTTCTGTTGTTGCAAGCTGTAGCTTGTGCTTCCAACAAAAGTTCCACGGCAAGCACTCTCACAAGTAAGATGTCTCTATGGAGAGACTTTTTTGGCACACTATATATCATTGTAAGCTGTGGCTTTCTGAAATGCAAGGAACGCTCACTGGACATATCCATTGTAACTTGCACTGATCCAAATTCAACTGCTTCAGGAGAAGCTGCTCTGCCATCTGCCATCCTCTCAAACAAGGAATCAGAATAATTTGATGCAAATGTCAATGCAGCCCATGCATGACCCCTTCTCACAGCATATAGAGCATCTTCTTCAGATGCATATTTGTCCTGGAATATTCACAATGTAATAATTTCTACTTAAATAGACTGATGTGAACTCTAAGTTCTGAAATAAGTATGCTACATTAATATTACTAGTCAGGCAAAGAAATGTAAATGAAAATGAAAAGAAGATTAAATATTGAAAACTTGTTATGAAATAAAATTTTAGTACCCTGTGTTATGGAATATATTGATAACTATATTATGAAAATATTATTGGTATTGATTTTCCATGAAAGAGCTTTATTTGCCATAAAAGGCATAAAATTACCTTATCTTTCACCTCTTGAGATTTTGAACTCAAACCTTTAATCTAAAGGTATTTGCAAAATAAATCAGTCAATGCAAACAAAAACTTCTGTGTTTGACTCATTTAGTACACACCATATACATTGTACATTCTTAAACATTCACATAAAGGATAATGTACTTTTCATTTTCATCTCATTCAAAAAGAATTCTTGCACTTACTAGTATGAAAGGTCTTGTCCGTAAATGCTGCAAATAACGACAACTTAAAGCACCATCAAAACACCCATGTGAATCGATACATTCATCCAAGGTATCATTGAGCTCATAATTAGCAATTGCTATATGCAAGTCTTGAGGGTCTGGTCCAATTGCGAGACAATATAATGCAGTCTCAAAAATTGGCAGAAGAGCAATAATCGCCAGAAGGCTAAAAAAATAATACATTTTGTTTTTAGATTTTTGTGGTTAAATGTAACAAGTTCTTCAGTCACCATGTTCACTGGCATCTATATTAATATTATCATTGTGGTGTCAGTCTTTGACACATTCAGTTTGGGGCTCAATGTACCGATATCCTTTGTTTCATTTTATTTTATTTGTAATAGTTTTAATTTTTATGGTAAGTTCCTTTTGTGCTTATATTTTGTACTTAATATATATATGACCTTTTATAAAATACTAATGTCATTTTATTACTACCGTAATTCTTCTTTTAATACTGTCTGTGCACCCCAGATGAGACAGGCACAACAGCACATAGAACATTGCATTCTATAACTTTTTTAATGAATAAATAACTACTGGGACTTGTGTATTTGATTGTCTGTAAACCAAGGGTTGCTTTAACAATAATATACATTTCCGTTTTACTTTTGGAGGCAAATATTAACAAAAAATGCCAATATAAAAAGAATGTTAACACCAGAGGCGGGATTTCGAATCTTATATTGGGGGGGCAAAGGGTTGCCCCACATACCATAGTAAAAAGTTCCCCCAAACCAAATGACATTGAGTTTCTACATTACAAATTAAGATAGAAAAGGTATCTTGGCCCCCGTCCCAACACCCACACCCCTCTAAGCTAGAAACGTGTTTTTTTTTAATTTTATTTTTTTCAACTTAACACCATTTTATCCGATTGCAAAATATGAAAAATAAGAAAATAATTTATACTACTATCAGAAAAGCATTTTTACTTTCTCGTATACATACATAAATTCTGAGTAATATAAGCAGTATAGAGAAATTTATGTAATGCTGCGGAAAAGAGCGCTTTCGAGCTCAACGAAAATACACGTTTTAGGGTCCCCTGATACCAAAAAAGTGTTGTTTTTTTAAGTCCATCTGCTATTCTGTGGACACCACTAGCACCTAAATCATAGTAGAATTATTTTCCAAAATGGATAATCCCCGTTCGAGCTGGCTTGACTTGAGGTGCTGCAAATTTGAAAAACTTTCTTCAAAATTTGTGGGGAACTTTACATGAAGCCCACCAAACATTTTCTAAATTTTCTCAAAAACAGCTCCAAATGTTTTCTTCAAAAATTTCTGGTAAAAATTAGTAAAAAAAACTTATTAAGGTCATGTAGGTCTGATTTTTATGTACTCTGAATTTCACTTTGACACTGAATTTTCAAAAATTCTATGATATTGAATTTCTTCTGTGTCTTCTTACAACTACAAAATTGAAAATAGATATTTTTACTTCAAATGAAATTTGTTGTCCATAATAAGTTCTTTTATTAAGGACATGTACATTTTTTTCAATATTTTAGTAGTTTTCACGCAATATTGCATGCAATATTTGCAATTTAAAAAAAAGATTTTTCTCAAAAAGGCTTCAAATTTTGGTAGGTATAGTGCTAAATACATTCTATAACGTGACATGAACACCATATTACTCTATCCTTTTGTTTTTTCAAAAATTACAAAACTAATTTTTTGACATGTGTCTTGCGTCCTTAGTATTTACATTAGCAGCTATTTGTTCATTGTTTGTGAACCAATTATTGTATTTATGAGTACATGTGCTTTAAATGATGTCAGGTAAAGTTTCTCGAAAACTCAAAAGTTTTCTGTTAAAATAAGTTCCCAATTCCGGATTTTCTCAAAAATGGCTGCAAATTTGTTCTTCAAACTTTTCAAACAGGTAATGCTAATTGCACTGTTTAAAGTGACAAAAATTTCATTTTGGGGAATTAATTTGTTGTTTTTTTTTTTTTCAAAACTTATACAAATGTACTTTTTTTAAAATCTCTCTCATGCCGTTAATATGCATGTTTCCAGCCATTGGTAAACACTATTGCATTTGTGAGTTAAAATGCCTTACAGGTCTTTAAACGAAGTTTTTCAAAAACTCAAAATTCTCTGTGAAAATGCATTAAATTTTGTATCTACAGTAACACTGAAACACCATTTTCTTAAAAATGGATCTTAACTTTCCAATGAAAATTGTCATTAATGATGAGGTTTTACTCTTATTTAATATTCTTAAATTAATATTTCGGTTCTTCTATTAGGAAACTGACATTACAGAAAAGTTAATCAGTCAGTGCCTTTTTCGAATCTGTACATTTTGCAGCATAGACAAATTTCTTCTTGTTTGAAGATCTGTTGAAGAAAATCATTTTTCTATATGGACGAGGTCTAAAGTTTTTGGTTTGCTGACTATGCTTCCGTAGATTACAAGGAATGCTGCAAAAAATCACATGATTTTCAACGCACCGCAGACCCACAAATCATTTCATGAGAAGCACCTATTTTTCAGCATTTGAAATATTTAAGAATGCTAGGAAATTTGTAATTGAAAGAATTTATATAATCATAATATACGTTAATTCAAGAGCTATAACTCGTGATTTTAGGCACGAAACTGTTAACTTTCTCTTAAATAACGTTTAAAAGCAATATAATTGAAAGATGATTTATCAATACGGAATATTCACAGTAACGCTGAACATTGTCCCGCACGTTTTATAGAACGGAACTAAAGTTCATCAATTTATTAATGTATCATTTTAGCTCAGCTTAATATAATTATTGTTCGCTTAATTATTATTAAATTTCTTCACAAAACACAGAAATAAGTAAATCGTTTATGGTAAAAGAATTTGAAGATCCGTGAAATAAAAATGTTTTTAAAAAACTTGTCCCGACATTGGGGGGGCAATTGCACCCCCTTGCCCCCCCTTAATCCCGCCACTGGTTAACCCAGAATGTTTGATAGTATCTTAATAACAGTAATTATTTACAATGGTAAATTATTAATCATTTAGAAAATCTCAAGAAATACATTTCTAGTTTGCAGGTACTTTCAATGCAATGAAATGCATTAGACTCAGTATTATATACATCCTAAAGCCAGTGCAAAAAAATACCAGTAAGGTTATTGGCATACCCATAATTTCTGATTAGCCACAAGAAATTCTTATACAAAAGTGCTTTCATCTTCATGGGTGACAGTATTTTCATTCTCTCTGAGCAAGTTACTGGTTGATCCTCTTCGGGAGGTATATCTGTTCTTTCTCCAGGAGTCTGGAAGTTCAAAATATTTCCATTAATGCATGAATACATCATATAAATCAATATTATCAATGCAATATTTATCAATGCATATATTATCAAAGTGCATCGTGCAGAATGTTTTCCCTCATAAGAAATGAAAATAAGCATACCAGAAATAAATAACAGACAGTTAGGTTTTTCTGTTGGAGGCAAAAATAATTAATTCACTAGTTTAAGAAAGACTACCAAGTCAGAAAGATGGAATAATTTCTACAGTGCACTACCAATGCAACAAACAAATTTCTGTAAATGAGTCAGAAAACAAACTTTCCATACAACATTCAGTCTAAAACTTGCAAGAGCTCCTCATGCAATTCTATAGGTTAAAATTTATGGGACTATTAACTTACATGTACTTCAACATCCCGATTTGACAGGCTCACATTGTCACCATATTCTCCACTTATTTCTGAATTTACATCATACGACACTGGCTCCTGCATTCACAAAGAATACATGCATTAATTTTCAGTAATTGGGATGTTGTTCACCTACAGTCCCATTAAAATAACATGCTTGATCATTCCATAAATCAAAGATATGCTTAAACATTCAGATCTATTAGATGCATGCATGGAATGTGCAATAATGTCATTATAAAAAGTAATTGTTACATTTTTCATTAGAAGAACCTCTACAATTACAGCCATTAGAGACATTTTTCAAATCACAGTTCTAAATGAAGGTAATAAATCAGTCATTATTATCACAAATCATTTAAAGGTGTTATACTTCTGTGTAGGGAAATGCTGTAAGATTTGTGAGAAAATTCTGATGGCAGATATAATCCACACTAATGCACCTACTTCAACTTGAACATCTGACATCACTTCTTGCATGAAACTGCTCCTACGTCTCTTTCCAATGTTTTGGATTTTGCTTAGTTTTAGAAATACTTCTTCCAAAGATTCACTATTGTGAGTACGAAGGAGATCAGTTGGTGATTCCTCTGCTAAAAATTTCCCTCCTCTCATTAATGCTATCTGCAAAAAAGAATTTTACAGTTTGAATGTTATTTTTCTCACTGTTGTGAGCTTGCATAATGCGTCAATATCTTACAGTGTGAGCTTGACGAGTTTCATCGATGTAATGGGTAGTAATTATCACAGTTTTATTCCCTCCTTTTGTGATTTGCACTAAATGATCCCATATACTGCAATAAAAGAGCATTATTGGTTAAGGCTAGCAGTTATTTATGGCTTAACAAAGAAATAAGTTTTTTAATAATACTTCTGTCTTAAGAGAGGATCTACACCAACTGTTGGCTCATCCAAAATTAACAGTTCAGGATCATGTATCAAGGCTGCTGCAAATGATACTCTTCTCTTTTGCCCACCACTGAAACAAAAAATAATAATTTTCCTTTTTAACTAAATCTTAATACAATATCAACTAAAGAAAATTTGAACAAAATTACTGTGAGAAGAGAATGCACAGAGAAATACATATTAAAAGAATGACAAAATTGAATTAACTTTTGCATTGTATATATAGAATATCTGGCAATAATGTCTAAATTTTGTATTATTTATATTTTACTTTCCTTTTTTTAGGAAAGAACTACTTATTTGGAAATTACTAACAAAACATTTTGGGGCATAGAATGATGATGTGTTGCTGCAACAGTGCATATTAACACATTTTTGCATTATTTAAAAAATTGCAATTTTCAAAAATTCAGAGAGTTCAAAGAAATGAGGCCTGCACTATTCTTTTAATCTTTTTAAAGTGGTTTTTAAGAAAAAAGTTTTTTTTATATAAATTACATTAATTTCAAGCACAAATTACACAAAAACTACTTGTTTTCTCAAAAAAATGTCCATGACATTAATTAAACAGCTGGATTTTTGGAAACAACTTGTTTAGATAAAAATCTCAATCTTCAATTTAGTAATTTTCAATAGTTCAATTTTTGCAATTTTTGAAAGTACAGTTTTGAGTTCACCGGACCAGGTCAAATTTTTTCACCATTCTTTGATACATACGAAGGGAAAATTTATTGAAAAAATTGGAGCTCTTTTTGAGAAAAAATTGTTTTAAAAAAATTAAAAATTTCCTATATTTCACGCAACACTGAAGGGAGGTATTTGTCAGAAGATGGACACCAATGAGAAGAAGAGATTGTAGTACTAGGGTCATCCAAAAACGAAAAGAACTGACAGATCGGCTTCTGCAAAGGCAACAAAATCAGTGATTTGTGTGAGATGTGCCATAAAGCCGTTTGTTGAAAATGTGCCAAAAAAGTGGAAATCAGTTGCAAGAAATGTATTTAGATGTTTATGATGCTTTTTAGGTGTGTAAGAAAAATAATCTCACTAAAACAAAGCTCTATTTTGAAAAACAGTTCGAATTTCAATACATCGTATTCATGGTGTCAAAATGACCCCTTCTCGCTGTTCTAAGTATATCAGATTCGCCGCCGTTCTAGTATTAAATTGATCCAAGAAAATCTGCTGAACGGTTTGGGCGCTAGCGTTGAAAATGTGCATATTAATGGCGTAAGAGATATTGCAAAAATTACTTTTGAGTAATATTTGAAAAAACAAAAGAATGCATCTAAATGAATTTTACGTCATATTAAACAGTGACATTACCACTAACTGTTGGAAAAGTTTGATGAAAAAATTCGGAGCCATTTTTGGGAAAAAGGCGTTGGAGCATTTCTGAAAATGCATAATTTTTAGCTCATTTTAACAAAAAACTGTTGAGTTTTTGAGAATCTTTATTTGACATTATTTAAAGCGCGTGTACTCATAAACACAGTAACGTGAAGAAATCGCTTTTAATGTAAATATTACCGACGTGAGAGACAAGCCGATATAATTTACAAGTCGTGAGAGACAAGTCATTAAAAATAAAAATAAATTTTTGCCATTTTTGAAAAAAAGAATAGAGCTATATGGCGGTATCATCTAGGGTTCATTTGGCACTACCGCTACCAAAAATTTAGAGAAATTTGGAACCATTTTTGAGAAAATTTTGTTTTTGTTAATTTTTAAAATTGCAAATATTGCACGCTCTATTGCACGAAAAGTACTAAAATTTTCAAAAAAAAAGTCTGCAAGACCTTAGTGGAAGAACTATTTATGGACAACTAATTTAATTTAAAGAAAAAAATCTGTTTTCAATTTTATAGGTGTAGGAAGTCATCGAAGAAAATTCAAACTTTTGCAATTTCCAAAAATTTAGTTAATTCTGAAAATCAGACCCATGCCACCTTTATAATTGTATTTTACTCTATTCTCACAAGAAATTTAAAGAAAACATTTGGAGCAGTTTTTGAGAAAATTTTGAAAATGTCCAGGGGGTTTCATGTAAAGTACCCCCAAATTTGAAAGAATGTTTTTCAACATTTTCAAGCTTCAACTAGAGCCAGATGGAGAGGGGTTTCTGCAATTTGGAAAAAAATCCTAAGCATGGTTTAGGTGGTGGTAGTGTTCACAGATGGACGGACGGACGTTTTGCTTTCAATTGTTTTTTCGGCGTAAATGACCTACAAAACAGGGGTTCTGGTTACACCACGTGTTACTGGATTTTTTTTTCTTAATTTAGCAACTGGTGTTTTGCATTTTTTCTTTACCAGAGCCCGGTAATGAATTTTTTCCATCGAAAATCGGCTGTTTTATTGTGCAGCATTACATAACTCTCTCTATACTGTGTATAATGGTCCGTATGTATACAAGAAAGTAAAACAGGTTCTTAAATATTTAATTTTCTATTACCTGAGAGTATTCACCATCCTGCTTCCGGAAGGAAGCATCAAAAAATTAAGCAGAAATTCTATCTTCACATCAATTTCTTTTGTGGTCATGAAGTTGACCCAACCAAAATATAATAAGGTTTCACGAATTGTAAATTCTTGGTACAGCGCAAGATCCTGAAAAATTAAAAATTCACATATATGAAAAATTAACCACAATTTGGACTACACGTGTATAATAAATTCTCGTTACATTTCTATAATTAATAACATGATGTGACAGGGGTATAGTTACGGGTAGCAGACTGCCCTGTGAGTGTCTTCATTGTAGGTCAACACCAAATTAAAATTTTCGTTGAAAATTATGTAGTTTTTTAAATGCATATGTTTGTCTATTTCTGCCATGATATTATAATTTATTTCATTTTTCTAGGGGACGTCAGCAGTTTTAATCTCTAGTAAATTAAATAAGTTGTTGGAAACCTGGACCAATGTCTTAAATAACTTGGACATGACTATGTTACAGTAGTGGTCACAAAACACCTCAACCACGTAGGTCATGTACACACAGCAACAGTTACACACCACACGCAGCAACAGTTACACACCACACGCAGCCACAGTTACACACCACACACAGCAACACTTACACCACACACAGACGCACACTGAAGGTAGATGGGAGTTGCAAGGAGAAAACAGTGATACAGTGGATCAGTGTTTGGGGTAACAATTGTGGCTGATTGATGGGAATATTCTGGCAATAACCCCAATAAAAGTTTAATTCAGTGCCACGGCACTTTATATCACAATACATGGACCATTTTTTTATATCTTCTTCACAACAGTCTCATTATGAGTAAATTTAAAGAAAGCCCTAGCTTCTATTGTCTCCTGGGGGAAAGAATTTTTCTCACTTTTTTTAAAAATTTGTATAGGAATTTTTTTATAAAAGTAAAACTTATTATTAAAATTATGTAAATGTTTTATAATTAGAGTATTTTAATATTACACATTTTATCCGATTTTACATATTTATTACATATTCTTACTGTTTTCATTACATATTTTGACGTTTCATACTACATATTCTTCCGGTCTCTACTTATTACCAAATAAGTAAGAAATTATATTTACATACTACTTAATTGAAATATTTGGGAATTTACAAGATTACAATATTTTTGGGTTGTGCAATAATTAAAGCTTTTGAACAAAAAATGCATTTATAGAAGAATTTAACATAATTTACCCATTTTTTCCGAAATATCTCAGTCGAAAAATGCGGGGTCATTTTATATTCGCAAATTAAGCCGGGTGGGTTAGGGTTTAAGTGTTTTACATTGCCATACAAAACGTAATAATATTGGTGATCGTATTCTCGGCATCTACCGTGAATTTCCTGGGCAATTAAAACATATTTTTAATGGGCCGGTAAAAAGTGAATCTCAAATGAATGACATTGTATCAAAGGAAATGTAACGTGAAAATGAATGCAGACTTTTGTGTATCGCGGACGCATTGTGTAAAACGATGTGGGTCCGATGAAGCCGCGTGAGGCCGCGCAGAATGTCGGTTCGACGCCCGGCGAGTGCGACTCTGCGTTTTGAACTGCTAGAGAAACAGAGGCCATCAACAAGTGCGGAAAAGCTGGTGACACAGAAAGGAATGTTCTTAGGTGGCGTCTGATGAAAGGCTATACTTGGGTTTTTGCGCAAAACATTCAAACGGCCTAAAAAGGCAGACGATGTCGCAGCATGGAAGGACGACTAAAAGGAAAGAATAAAACTACAAACATTGATACATGTGAGGATGACGAAGGTAGTGACAAAAACCCTAATTATGATGATTTTAAGGAACAAAAAGTGATAATTTATTTATTTAACGTCAAAAAAAACAGTTCAAACTGCGTATGACGTGCTATGGGGAAAAATGAATTGTGTGCACATTTTCAAAATTCTGTGATCCCCACACTAAGTCATATACTACTTAAATTAAAAAAAAAACACCTCCCATGTAATAAAATCTATTTTCAAGGATAAATAAGCAATAAATTTTGGCTCTTATCCATGTTGTCCTTCGGAATAATACTTCCTGCCGTGACAACATGGAAACAATAATTTGAATAATTGTATTTCCCACTGAATTCTAGTTAGCAATAAGTCTTAATATTCTCATCAACAAAGCAATTTTTATAGTCAATAAGACAATTTGAAATTTTATTTTGACTACATAGTAAGTATTAGTTTAAAAATTTAACTTCTCAGGAGGCCCCTTCAAAATTAGGAGGTTATCTTATATTTAGAGTTGACTTGCATTTGGGTAAATATGCTAAGTACTAACCTATATGTATGTAATATCCTATGTAATAACCTATTCATAGACCCTTGAAGTCTCTGTTATATAAAGGCTTTACTAACCTCAGTTTTTAGGTTAAAAATAGAAAATAGAAATAATATCGACGAAGAGCAAAGTCCCGAAAGCCGACGTGTAGGTCGATGCCGGATCTCACGTTTTAGCGGGGAGGAACACTACTACCTTTCGTGATATAACATCCCCTACACTCATGGATATAATGATCATAGCAGTTGACGCGACTGCAAACCCAAAATAATCCATCAACCCACCCCCTCGCGGGTGGAGCAGGGCGGGGAGGGGCGGGGCTGGGCAGGGCAGAGAGGGGCTGGGAAGGAAGGGCGGGGCAGGGAGGGGCTGGTGAGCGGGGCGAGGCGGAGCGGGGCGGGGTGGAGCGGGCGAGTGGGCAGGCGGGGCGGGGCGGGGCGGGGCGGGGAGGGGCGGGTGGGACGAGGCGTGGCGTGGCGTGGCGTGGCGGGGTCTGGCGGGGTGGGGCAGGGCAGGGCGGGGCAGGGCAGGGCGGGGCAGGGCGGGGCAGGGCGGGGCGGGGCGGGGCGGGGCGGGGCGGGGCGGGGCGGGGCGGGGCGGGGCAGGACGCACCTGCGGCATGTAGCCGATGCGCGGGCCGGGCACGCCGCTGCCACGGGAGCCGGGCCGGCCGCCCAGCACCCAGATCTCGCCCGAATCCAGGCGCCGCCGCCCCACGATGCAGCTGAGCAGCGTCGTCTTGCCGCAGCCGCTGGCGCCCAGCAGCCCGTAGCTGCAACAGCGCGCGCCGGCTCTTTACTCACCCGACCAGGTGGGGTCGCCGAGAGAAAATCGGGCCCCGGCCCTTACAAAATATTACAACTGCATGCTTAGTGTTTATTCTTGTTTCTTACAATCGATTATATTGATATACTCAGATAAGGCTCGGTATATCCTTCTGCACTCAACTGTTCACGACAGCTCATAGCCCGCTTTCCAGAATTCGCGGTGTCTCGGAACGTTATATTAACTTGCAACATTTAAAAAGATAAGCTATGATAAAAATTAAGTGAATTAACTAAATGCTCAATTTATAAAAAATGACGGGACGCGTTCGGGTTCATTGACCGCCCTTGAGCTCCATGGGCCCCTGAGCCAAGTACCAACTGCACCCTCTCTCCTCTGGCCAGTTTTTAGAGGTCAGCATACGCTTTTGAGGCGGTTAGAACCAAAGTAGGCCAGTCCTCATTTTTATGAGTCTATTGTCAAGCTTTCCTCCCGAATGACTGTGTGGTCCAAATGTATTTGTAGCATAAGCATTAACAGAAGACAACACCAAACAGGGCCAGGTAATGTGAGAGCAGCACCAAATACGTCCATCAGCTGGTGAAGAGTGTGAAGTGTCACATTATATCGGGTTGAGCTTACGGTAGAGATAACCCTCTCTGGTTCTAACAGGCTCGTTTATGAAAAAGACACAACAGTAAAAATTACCGTTTCTGGATCTAAGGAGCAAAACGGAGGAACTCCGCCTGAATAATAAGTTTAAAAAACTTGTTATAAACTTATAATAAGTTAAAATAATGAAATGAAATAAAAACAATTGACTACCACTCTTTAAAATACTGTTCTACTAATGGCAAGAATGAAATAGCATTTTGGGGATATTTCATTAAACTGAGGTTCAAGTTAGTAGAAAGTACTCCCTGTCATCAAAATTGATTGCTTACGCCCAACCATTATACTTGATCTGTACTGTTTTTGGTATTTACTACTCGCTAATGTCTAGCTCCGCTACCAGCAAGACTGTATTAATGCTGCAGCAAATTAAATACGTGCGTAAGATCCCTACTGGATAAAGGCCCTCTGACATTTTTTAAACGAAATAATATATTAGTATATAATTATGTAAAAATATTTTATCACCCATTAAAATGTTGAACATGTTTAACATTTTTAAATACTAATGGTTACAGTTTATTTTAACATTTATTTTGATTGCGTTCGGTATTTCGATATTATTAGGGGCCCTCATGATACTCATATTAATAATGTCCTGGCTCTTAGGGTTTTAGCTGATAATTTGAAATGTTAAGGAATTTGAAATTGTAAATTCCATTCTCTCATTAGTTTGCGGTCTGCACGAAAAAAGAGACTGTGGGAGCCCATGAGCTTTTGTGCTCCTACTTCACATTTCAGTAACCCCTAGTTAGCAGTATCCAGGCAAATGAGTGTGCGAGTACGTGTAAGATTATGGCTCAATAAGGACTCTACTTCCGAATTGAAAGTTCTCCTTATTTTACTGAAACACGATGTGTTCTTGTAGCTTTAGAAAAGCAAGTAGGACCACGAACAAATTTAGCAATACACAAACGGAATTTTAAAAAATTAAAGAATATTAACAAACTTGAAATGATTTAAAATGATAGGTACATGTTTTACGTTTAGAAATAGTTGAACAAATGTCTCATGGTCCATGTTTAAAAATAATAATAATAACAATAACAATAACAATAACAATAACAATAACAATAACAATAACAATAACAATAACAATAACAATAACAATAACAATAACAATAACAATAATAATAATAATAATAATAATAATAATAATAATAATAATAATAATAACAACCATAATAATCTCTTCCACCCAATCATCGGCTGTTAATGGGATGATTTGAAGAAAGAATGGACAGTAATCGGTTGACCCTCGCAAAATATCAATAGGCAGGTGGCGACTGTTGGGAAACGTGCCGGGCTACGTAACTTGAGCGCCGAAAGTGACGAAAAACAAAAAAAAGCATTCCCACTTACATGACGCCCTTGGGCACGGTCATGTTGAGGCCGTCGAGGATGACGAGCGGCTGGTCCTTGGTGCCGTAGCGCTTGTGAGCGCGCCGCACGCACACGGCGTGCTGCCTGCGCGTCCACACGCTGCTCTGCCGCTGCACCAGCTGCCGCCGGCGCTCGCGCAGCGCCAGGGCCTCCTCCATCTGCGCACGAGACGCAGCGATCAGCACGTGGGCGGCCGACGCGCGCCGGGTTGTTAGGTCCGTCGGTTGGTTGGAACGTTGGTTTATTGGGAGGTCGGTTGATTGGAAGGTTGGGTAATTGGGAGGTCGGTTAGATGATAGGTCGGTTGATTCAGAGGTCGGTTGATTGGAAGGTCGTTTGATTAGGAGGTCTGTTGGTTGAGAGGTTAATTGAGAGATCGGTAGGTCGGGAAGGCGGTTGAATGGAAGATCGGTTGATTGAGAAGTCTTTTGGTTGAGAGGTATGCTGGTTGAGTGGTCACCTGATTGAGAGGTTGGCTGGTTGAGAGATCTATTGGTTGTGAGGTCTATTGATTGAGAGATTGGCTTCTTAAGAGGCTGGTTGAGAGGTCGGTTGATAGAAGATAGATTGGATGGGATGTCGTTAGATTTGGAGGCTAGTTGTTTATTAGGAGGTCGGATGATTCGGAGTTCTGATGATTGAGAGATTAGTTGGGGAGAAGATCGGGATAGAAGTGATCAGGAGAATGACTGAACAGATGACCGGGTGAGCGAAAGGCTGGGTAGTTGGGAAGTCGGGTGGTCAAGAGGTTCGATGGTTGAAAAGGCTCGTGGTCAACAGGTCGGATGGTCGTGTGGATGGGATCGGATGTGGGGGGATGGTTGTGGTCGGGTGGGTCGTGGGGATGGGTGTGGTGGTCGCATGATCGAGTGGAGTGGCGTGTTTCGCCTGTACTAAGGATACGTTAATGGCGATACACATAGTGAAAGGAAACGAAATACACAAGTTATTGCTTTCTGAACAACAGAACGTTACAGTGAAAATGTGAAGGATAAATACCTTTCATGGTTAAATAACTGAAATTTAGCGACAAAACCGAGACATTATATTTACCGGATATTCTCTTTTCTTATTTCAGGTAAAACATGAGTTATGAAAAATGAAATTTAAATATTATTTGTGAATAAGAAAAGATGAATTAGCCAAGCAGTAATCGTTATTATTTAATTAACCGTACGTATATATTTATTAACCAAAATTTAATATTATTTTTTAGCCATTGCTTATTACAGAGTAATGTTTTGGAGCTACCAAGATGAATCAGGAAAAAAATCGATACAATACACTAAAGGTTACTTGAACGATCAATGACGACAGAGCATGCAATATTTCATCCTTGCAAGTGCAATATTTCATCCTTCAAGGACACATGCTAGCACTGGGCGCAAGTCACGCCCAATGGTAGCACATCGGTGCTTGGTTCTCGAAGAAGCACTAGGATCCTGGGAACTCGAAGAAAAAGTAGAAAATAAAGATGATGTTTAGTGAAAAAGAAGGAAAAAGTAGAGGGGAGAAAATAGGAAGAAGAAAAAGAGGAAAAAACAATGGTAAAAGGAGGTCAAGAAAGAAAAGGGCGAAAAGGCGAAGTGAAAAACACAGTAGGCATGATAAGCCATTTAGCGCTTAACACGATGAAGAAATGACCAAATTGCTAAGAGGAACTATTCCCAAATTTACACACGAATGAGTTTAGAGATAATTTGTCAACGTCGTTTTGGCGTTATTAGTAAAGTTTGCCATCACCATTACGGTGTTTCGCGACAGTCTTGTGGCGACATCCTTAAACTATTGATCTCGTGTCAAACGACGTTGTAGGAACAAAGTTCAGATGATCTTTACCAATTGCGACATTGCGTGAAGCATTATAACAAAAGAAGCATTTCAAGCATTGAAGTTACAAAAGGGGTTACAAAATATATAGAGGAGTCTAGACAATTGGTGAGATAATTGAATCTCGGTTTGAGTCATAAGTAAAAAGTCATGCAAGAAGATATAGATTTTCTGGCTCTGCGCGATGATTTGCGGTCTGAAATGTTGACTTTTTTAAAGAATATAAAGAATAACAGCGTTCGTACTGAACTTAGATATTACCTAAAACGAATATATTATTCAAACATCATTTTGAGGAATTTATTTACTTGTCCTTATTAAACATTTTACGATAATTCTTGCAAGAATTGTGGATGTTGCAACTAACTGACGTATTAATTGCAACTGCTGAAGTATCATAATCAATGTATTATTTCTAGAAAAACGCAACAGTATCGGAAGTCATTTTGCCATTTGTAAGGTAAACTTTAGGGCGCCTACAAACTATACTTTTTTTATGAAGAAATACGATCGTAACTTAGGACTAAGGTAAGATGTTACAGCTTCAAGGTCCGTCTCGTGAAATTTAGTTGAAATAATGTTGCTCCCTTATGTGTAGCTAAAATTCCTTATTAGGGAGTTTTAGCACCACGCGTAAAGAAGCGGCATTAAGCACTAACAGTCATGTGACGGACCTTGAAGTCATAACGTCTTATCTTAGGTCTAAGTTACTACCTTATACCTTCATAAATAGTGCATGCCTGTAGGAGTCGCTACTGTCACCTTAAAAACGACAAAATGGCCGCCTAAAAGAAGGAAAGGTTACGTTTTTAACTCCGATAAACCTATTCTCGTATGTGAGGCAGTTACTGTTATTTTTTACCAACTCCACAACGCCGGCAAGAATGAACGGTAAATGTTGAGAGGTGACAGAAAAGAAATTCGCGAAGAAGTTGATGAAATCATATCTTCGGGTTAGGTTACATCTTACGCTTATAACACACGCTGTTTTAAGATATTTCCTACATTTTCAAGAAAAGTCAATTCAAAATTCCAGACTGCATACTCATCGCGGAGTAACACACAAAATCTAAACTACATGCAGAATATAAATTATTATTTATTAAATATTCATTACTCGTTGATTGATTGATTTTTTCGGTTTCCGGGCGCATCAACTGCTCTGGTCATTAGTCCCGTTAGTGTAGTGCATGTTTTTCTCGGGAGATGATGGTGATCTTCCCCCGCTGGATGGCGAGATCCGGCGCCGACCTACCGCCGGCTAGTGGGGTCTCTCCCTTACCAGGACTCTCCCACCAGCGGGGCACCGCCCCAGCCGGGACAAGCTCTAAGCTCCCGACCGGTCTCCCGGGATATGTGATAGTGTAGTGCATGTTAGTGTAAGTGTGTGTGTAAGGGGAGAGGATAGGACAAGGAATGGGAAGGGCAGATCGCGCGCGGTTCGTGGCCCGTTTGATATGGTACTGCTCCGGCATTCGCCTGGTGGTGATCGGAGAAACTACGGAAAACTACCGATCTCCGAGAATTCTCCTCCAGACAGCGACTGAATTCGACCTAGCTGAAAAGCTAGTGTCGAAAATCCTGCCGCCGTCAGGACTCGAACCAAGGACCTCCCGGTCAGAGGTGCTGCAGTGACATCAGTTGATGCACTGAGCTACCCCTCCCGGTTCATTACTCGTATCGGGGTTTGAATGTCTCACCACTTAGCCTCCTCTGCAACTTATATTATACAACATTTTTGTTCAAGGCTTGAAAAGCCTCTTTTGTTATATTGCATGACGCAATGTCGCAATTGCTAAAACTCTTCTCAGCGGTGTTCATTACGACCCTATAAAGTCGTTAGGTGATCAATAGAGTTTAAGGATGTCTCTTTACGCCTGGCGCAAAAACTCCTTAGTCTAAAGGTGAAACCGCTTTAGAGCTTACCTCGATTTCGAGGGCCAGGTTGTCCTCGCCGTGCAGCGCGCCCGGGGCGTGCTCTGGGTCGTCGATGGCGGTGGAGGCGGCGGAGGCGGTGGAGGCGGCGGTGAGCGGCTCTTCAGGGGCGGCGGGCGCCGAGCCGGGGGTGGCGGCGGGTGCCGTCTCCTCCACCGGGGGCAGCGGCGCCGCCTCCGCGGGGGCGGGCGGGGCGGAGGGCGTCGGCGTGGGCGTGGGCGCGGGCGAGGGAGTGGGCGTGGTCACCGGGGGAGGGGCGGCGGGCGCTGGGTCAGGAGCCTGCTGCTGCTGCTGCTGTTGCTGCTGCTGCTGGTCCACGGCCAGCGAGATGGTGGGCACCGGGTCGCCGCCCGAGCCGGGGGTCGGCGGTGGAGAGCTCATGGCCTCCTGCAACACGCAAGCCACTCAATCGTACCCAAAGAGCTTGAATTATGTGGAGGGGAATTGTGTGCAAATGCAGTGCACCTGGCTGAAGCACTTTGCAATACTGTTCACATCGAAGTTTAATATCAAATTAATGTTAAGCACATTTTCACAAAAATATAATTTTAAAGATGTAATAATGAATATTAATAATCAGTCATGTACGCTTCAAAAGTTAAAATTTTCGAATATCATGTTTTACTAAAAAAAATACAAAATGTAATTTGTCCTACGAACAAGCAAAATTAAACGGTATTCTTTAAAACGATATGAACTAAATTCCACATGTTTTAAATATTACGTCTCTTTTCAATACTCTTCGATCCAACTGGAAATTACGCGTACGTTCTGA
Organism: Teleogryllus occipitalis; assembly: GCA_011170035.1. Classification (NCBI taxonomy): domain Eukaryota; kingdom Metazoa; phylum Arthropoda; class Insecta; order Orthoptera; family Gryllidae; genus Teleogryllus; species Teleogryllus occipitalis. The sequence continues at coordinate 193,020 of BLKR01001388.1, forward strand.
TGTTACCTACAGAAAACATGTCGGCTGTTACTATAAAAGAATTTAGTGAGGTCGATTATCACTTTTTGCAAATGAACATGTAGTGCGAAATATTAATAACTTGCACACGTAAAATTTTTAACATGGTGCCCCTTATTGATAGGCAACTTATCTTGCACTGATGTGTGGCACGCAAGGGAACTCTGAGGGGACGACCTCTTCCTTGACCATGACCATTTTGAGTGATTATATTTCAGCTTTGATCGCACGTTCACTTAGAACGTGCATTGACTTTACTACTCGTGAATCCAGCCACTCGTGAATCAAGGAATGTTTGTGGTCCCGTAGACTTGATGTTTTCTAAGTGAAATATCTCAAAAACTGACATTTTAGTTCAAGAAATATGCTTAGAACATAGTACTTCTATTTTCGCAAGTAAAAAGTTCATATAGTTGACAAGACAGTATATAAAGTGAAGATTTTTTTGCCGGTCACCTCGCCGAGGGAAATAACAGTGAAAAAACAACAAAAATATCCCCCTTTGCCTTCACCGCAGAATATTTGGCCAGTCTCGTAACCTATATGACCACATGGTACTCTAAACAGAAATAAGCACAGAACTCTCTTGTCATTTATATACAAATGAAACAAATAATTAGAAATTGACAAAATAATTTTTTTAGAAGCACTGAAACTCAGTTAATGTTATTATCTGTGCTAATCATTACTCCCTGGTTACCAAGATGCTTTTGGCACTTGTGAGAACAAACCATTGTGCTTTTGGCACTTAAGAGATAATCTCAAAAATTACCTCTCGCAATCTTCATTTAAATATGATTTGAATTTTCAGATAATTAGTAAGAAAAAAGTGAATTATGATAATAAATTGTCATATTTTCTGAAAGCTTTTCAGAATCTGCATCGAGCGAGAACGTAAGTAAACACCCCTGGAGGTATTATATACCTAGAAGTAGAAAATTTATCATTTCATCAGAAAGACGAAACACACGGTTCATAACTGGGTACGGAATGTGCTCCAACGGTTTCACCGCTGATCTACCATAGCCGGTAACAGCGTTTGAGATGGAAGCAATAGACCTTCACCTTCCTGTATCTCTCAAAGCAATCACCTCATCCATAGCTGCACAAAGGCCATCCAGCGCACAAGCTACGTTTGTTTCACGTGATTGCCGCTGCAGCGCCCATTGCACAGGTGCTGGCAAATTCCCTGGCTCCGCGCGGCGCCCAGTCGACCTTTTGTTCTCTGGCGGCGGCCACTTGCTCTTTCTGCTCGCCACCCTCCCTCTCCTTCTCCGTCTCCAAAGACTAACGCTTTGAGCAGTATCCGAATCAAAGGGCAATAACCATGAATAAAAATAATCAACGACGTCGAATCAAGAGGTATCTAACAACAATCATCGAATAAAGAGGTATTTAACAAGGAATCAAATAAGTTTTCAATGTTGTCGAAAGGAGAACAGTAAAGAGAATTACAAGTGATCATGTTTGTTTCCTTTTTATTTCACAGTATGAAAACTGAAAGGTCTGAACGCATTGAATATTTGAAGGGTTTTTACCATATACATAATATCAGCTTTTCAATTTAGTTTCTGAAAGAAGTATAAAATTTGACAACAAATTTCTACGTAATACAATTAAGTCTACCGTATATTTCTTACAGTTATGTGTAATGTGTGTTATAGACACATTTTGCTTTTTAATTCAATTTTAGTCTAAAGGGATATGACTATTTGCTCTCAAGATATTTTATGATGTGGCAAATCCTTCTCCTTTACGATCAAACTCAAAAATTCATTTCAAATTATTTAATTTTTCCAGAGCAAAGAATAGCAAAAAGTTTGAATCGGTTTACGTGAAACAATAATGTAGATAATATGATACTGCTTGGGAAATAAAAACAAAAGCTTTAATTTGAAGCAAAAATTACGCGAAAACTAGTCATTTTTTTCTCAAAAACAGTGTAAATACTTCTCTTTTCTTGTGCACCTAGGACACGTAAGTTTTATCCCTCCAACCTGAGCATCATCACCAAGAAAGGTACATGCAGTTAGTACTGTTTTCGATACGACTAAAATAAATAAACAATGAATAAACTACAGGTGCTACAGAATGGCACAGACTTTCTCGTAGTAAAGTTTTCTAATTCCCTTGGTGTGGAAAAAAAATAATACACAAAAATGAACTTTACGTCATATTAAACAGCGCACTTAGCACTATATATTATAAAAAATTGAAGAAAAAATGTGGAGCAATTTTTGAGAAAATGGCGTTGGAGCGTTTCTGAAAATGCGGAATTTTGAGCTCATTTGTACAGAAAACTTGAGATTTCGAGAAACTTTATTTGACATTATTTAAAGCACATGAACTCATAAATATAATAATGTGTAGAAATTGCCTTTAATGTAAATATTATCGCAAGAGACAAGTCAAAAAAACCTCATATTTAAACTTTTTGAAAAACAAAATTGTAGAGCAATATAACGTTTATATCAAGGTCTAGGGTTCGTTTGGCACTAACCCTACCAAAATTTAAAGAACAAATTTCAAGCCGTTTTTGAGAAAATCTTGAATTTGTAATTTTTTAAAATCATTTGAAGGAAAAATTTCTGTCTTCAGTTTTGTTGTTGTAGGAAGACACCGATAAAAATTCAAACTTTTGCAATTTTCGAAAATTCAAAGTTAACGGTGAAAAGCGGACATATGCCGCCTATGTAAGTGTATTCTCTCTATTCTCACAAGAAATTAAAAAAAAAATTGGAACAGTTTTTGAGAAAATTTTGAAAATGTCCGGTGGGCTTCATTTAAAGTACCCCCAAATTTTAAACAATGTTTCTCAAAATTTCAAAGCTACAACTAGAGCCAGATCGATTGAGGATTCTTAAATTTGGAAAATATCGTGCGTGTGGTTTAGGCGCTAATAGTGTTCACCGACGGACAGACGGACGTTTTGGAAAAAAAACGAACACTTTTTCGGTATCAGATGACCCCAAAACTTGTATTTTCGTTGAAACCTCGAAATCGATTTTCCCCAGCATTACATAAGTTTCTCCTTACCACGTATATTACTCCGTATATACGTATGTATACGAGAAAGTAAAAATATTTAAAAATAACTAAAACAATAAAAATAAATAAAAATAATAAAGTAGACTGTCTCTTTGCAAATGCGTGTGTTTTACTGGTCGAGCTGACCCAACCCGACCCGACCCGATGTGATGCTATCCGACCCTCATTCGTCCCGACTCGACTCGACTGGACCCGACCCGACCCAGAAGTGATGCATGTGTAGTGCGGTCCGGCGCGGCGCGTCGGTGCAAGTGTGGAGCGGCCCGGCTCGGCGCTCAAGTGAGTCAAGGCCCGCGCCGCGCGGTGCGGTGGGCAGCTGACGAAAGAGCGGAGCGGCGCGGAGCGGAGCGCGCCCGCGAGAAAGCGAGCTGCCGGTGCTTCGGAACCGGCCGCGCGGCGCGGCGCGGCACGGGGGAGGGGCAGGAGGCGGGGAGGGCAATGCCAATGGCAGCCTGGGGCACGCAGGTTCCGACGAAGGCGGAGGCGGTGGCGGCGGCGGCCGGCCGGAGGCAACGGCGCGCGACGCGGGCAGCCCGCAGAGTAGCCACGAAGCCTTTGTTGGCTGGTGACCATGGTGTGTCAGCCGTCGTAGCTACTGGGTTAACTATATCAGTGGCCCTCTTTGCATGCAGACGAAAGAGCGGATCTCGTGCCCCGAGACTCGCCGTATAAATAAAAGCCATTATCGTTCACGTCAGGCTACAGAACACGGCGCCGTGATTCTCCGCTACCAAATCCAACGGTTTTGGTAATTTTACTCAATTTATTCGAAACATTACTACATATTTTCGTATCGCACTCCCTAGCACCATCCCTGTTACGAATAAACTTTTTAATATTTCAAACAAAAAATAAATCCCGATCGGGGTGGTCGAGATTGCGAAGGCAATAGTGCCGCGGAGATTTCGAGCCGAGGGATCGTGGGTTTGAGTCCCACCTCGGGCATGTTTGTATTCGTGTTCGTTCTTTCACCACTCATCATCACCATATCACTTCATTCAGTATAAAGATACCCCTAACATTAAATCAATAGTGGTCGGTAATGACCTCGCAGTTATTGCGACCTTAAACTATATATAAGAAATATTTGTAGTGTGGGGATCCGATCTTAATTTGCCCCCTCCCATCAAACGCTTATTACATCTGCCCTTGAATTGGAGAGAACTCGTATTGTCGCACAGCAATAGTCTCAATCATCAGATTGGTAATGTACGATCTAGGTCCATACATAGAGGTAACGCACTCAGTGAGTCGCTTCCGCTTTATCTAGTCTCTCCTCCGTGATCACGAGCACATATTCCCCTTCCAAGGCGGGAGACGCGGAAGTTAGTTACTTGCTACAGTACCGGCAGCGTATAAGCATGATACATTTCGATGCACTGTTACCATACATTACTTCGCACTTTGCCCCACCTACATGCCAGATCAATGAAATCTCAAAACATTAACTCTTAAACATTAACTCTTAAAATGTTCAGAATCTTCTCCACAGCCGAACCTATCGTCTCCGCGACTTTATGCAACGCTGAACCTTAGCTGTGAGAAAGTAAACAAATCCTCGCAAGTTGATTGCTTCAAAGCAAGTCACATGACGTACCATAGAGTCGCCACCGGTACTGTAGTCCAGAACGTAGCTACTAGTTCAGAAATCAGGAGAGGATGGGTGACACGGGAGTGAATAGCAGAGAGAGACCGCGAATATGAACTTGAGTTGTCTAAATTTATTGTCCTCAGAGTATTATACTACTATCGGGATAAGGCATTGTAGCAGACAAAAGTTCTGTCGACTTCCAGCTGTTAACGGAGGTATAGGAGGGAAAGGTAGGTCATGTAACCTCGAGGAAGAGGCGATGATCAAATTTTCCCACTGGCATCACGCGATTTTTGTTTTTCGTGATATAAGCAGTTCTTTATCACCGCAATAATCATATAACCAGCATAACAGCATAACAACCCTTTCATTCATCTTCCTTGAACATGCCGTGAAAGAAGCGTCGTGATGTCGAGAGAAGAGTTTGCGCAGAGCTCGAGAGCGCACGACGAGGGCAGAGGGCGCTCGGACGGCGTGGGTCGCAGCCTTGAGTCGCTGCCCCCTCCGCACACACACACAGCTTGTGCACGGAAGGCCATTCTGCCCCGGTCTGGTCCCCCACGCCTACCACGGCGGTATCCGCCGCGGATTGCGAAACCCAACTCTACCGCGGCTTCGTCGAAGAGACACCAGCAAATTCATGAGAGCCCCCGGTAAAGGCATCCCCTCAAGCAATCTGTACCACGCCCACCACCCGGCAAATTCAGATGCTAGAACTCATACCTCGAAAGTTAAAGTAGTCCCACCGACCCTTCGGTTGAACCCTTCTAGTTGGAACTCATCCCACCGACCCTTCGCGGGTTGCTGCTGTAGTGTTTCGCCGAAACTATTTCTACGCTACACTCTCCCTTAAAAGCCTCTTCTTGCCACACGTCCATCTCCGTCCAACCCCCGTCACATGCCCATCCTCGCAACGCGGACATCTCGTCACCACGTAGCCACTCGCTGTACATTTCCATCCCCGCTACACATCAATCGCCACAACATACACATTTCCGTCATCCTCTCCTTATTGCCGCGCGTCCTTTCCTGGCATAGGCAAACTCCCGCCACATATCCGTCCCAGCCACATGTCCATCCCGGTCACGCCCGTCCCATCCACACGCTCATCTTCCCCAAACGCCTATACTTCCCACACGCCCATCCTCTTCACACGCCTATCCTCCTCACACGCCCGTCTTCCCCAAAAATTCCGTCATCCCCACGCGCTCGTCCCCTCCACACGTCCGTTCTCCCCAAAATCCCGTCATACACACACGCCCTTCCCAGCCACACGCCCGTCCTCCCCAAACGCCCGTCCTCCCCAAACGCCCGTCCTCCCCAAACGCCCGTCCTCCCCAAACGCCCGTCCTCCCCAAACGCTCGTCCTCCACAAACGCCTGTCCTCCTCACACACCCGTCTCCGTCACACGTCCGTTTCTGCCCGTCCCCACCACACGCCCGTCTCCACCAGATGTCCATCACCGCCACATGCCCGTTCCCGTCATTCGCCCGTCCCAGCCACGCCCGTCCCGACCACATGTCGATTCCTCCCACAAACCCCTACCCGACAAAAGCTCTTCCCCACCATACAGCCTTCTCGTCTCACTCAACAGCACATTCCGCCCATCCTCACACCAACTCCCCTTCAGAGGCGGCGCTGCAAGCCGAGCAGTCCCTTAGGCGCCGAGCCCCGCCCCATAAGCAGAAGTGTCGCGCCGCGCCGCCCCCTGCGCTCCTTGACCGCTCTGCCGCTGGCCCGTGGCGTGCGGCGAGGGCGCGGGCCCCAGGGCGCCCGCAGGTGCAACGCAATTTTGGCCGGCCACTGGGTCAGCGCGCGCACGCCAGCGCAGGACACCCTCTCGCGCCGCTTTATGGCGAGATTGGCTGCTTTGATACGAGTATAAAAGGCAGTCGAACGGCTTATTGCGAGGTTCTTACGACTCGAATCATTTTGCTGCCTCATGCCCCCCTCCCTCATGCAGACGCACATTGCCTGGCGTAATTGGAAACATCAATTCGAATTGAGCGTAGACATGACATTGCAGTGCAGTGCATTAGTTTATTTGGCATTACACCAATTGTACTGTTTTAGAAACTTGTCTCCAGACCACACCTCGATTGCAAGAAACAAACTAAATCTCATTAATAATATTATTAATTCAATTTTATTATTATTATTATTATTATTATTATTATTATTATTATTATTATTATTCTATACATTTACCACTAGAGTTAAGTGTCGGTTAGATTTATAATTAACTCTACGTCGCAACTAACTTCCTACACAGCAGATCTAGTGACCGTCAGTTCCTCTATAAATAAGCGCTGCTCACAAACATGCCATGTCTTGCACTACCCTGTATTTTTGAATTGATTTCACTGATTAACCTTTGGTTTGGATGTGTGGTTTCCGTTGGTTACTTACAGAGCTTTAAAAAATATTGCAAGTCTATTCAATTGGGGTCCCGCAAGTGTGGGGTTTGAAAGGTCATATGGAATTATTTCGTTGGACGATGAGAAATGGTGAACTGCGAAGAACGGAGGAGTTGTTGCGAGTAATAAGAATTTAAAGGTTTAAAAGTTTAGGTTTGGCAGCCGTTTTGGTAGTTATTTAACATTAGTGGCAAGGAATTATTTTGTTTGAGGTTTGATACGATTCTGTATGTATATTCTGTTTGTGTATTAACATTGGACTTAAAAATTAAAGGTAGAGTATAATATTGATAATGGTGAGCAAATATGGGTTTTTGTGCAGTTTGAACATAACTGTTTTGAATATTGGAAGGGGTAATTTTGAGTAGGGAAGGGTTATATTTGTAGGAGGAATTTTTTGAGTGACATAATGTTATTTTAGTTTCAGGTTCATAGGAAGTTTGATTCGAAGAGGGGAAGTAGAATTTCCGAGGGTTATATATGGCAGTTTTTGTGGAAATGTGTTGTTGGGAGTGGCTATGTTTGATGTTATTGTGGGGGCACTGCCGTGAAAGCATTTGTATTTGCGCTTCTGTAAGGACTGGCCCGAGGACGGCGAGTTATAACAGTAGTACGGGCATCCGCGCGCGTTAGCTGTATGATCTGCTTCAAGGTTTCTAGACGCGCAGTTGATACAGGTTGGCGGAGCGTCCTTGGGGCGAGGGCACTTTGAGCAGTGGTGTGCTTCCGGGCATCTCACGCACAGTGGCTCACGGTTGCATTTTTCTTTGTGTAGTTGATTTTCTGGCAGTTTTGGCATTGAACTGGGTCTGGTCGTCATCTTGTTTACACGATGGTAATGTGGTGGAGGAGCCTTTCAAGAGTCTTTAAGGATCTTCCTCTATCTGTGTATTCTAGTAATACTAGAAACGTTGGACTCCTGGATCCATATATTTTGTGGAGTTGCTTCACATGGTATTCTAAGGCACTTCTGTATAGATGGCATATCTGTATAAATCTGTATCTGATTTGTACCTTGTATGGATATTTTCTGTATCTTTTGTATATTTTATCGGATATATCTGTATAGATACTTCTACATACATTCAACATAGCGGATTATAAAAGTTAAGAGTTTGTTGCAGGCAAGGTGTACTCGAGATATTTTAAGAAGTGGGTGTGAAGGTGAGAGATCAATGTACGGAAGTCGTTTCTGATAGTGGTTTGACTCTGTGTATTCCAGGTCGGGCTTGAGTGAGGGGAAAAAGGTCAAGCTTAAGTGGTGAATTTAGATTTAGTAGATCAATGAAGGTTTGATGGTTTATCGTTGTAGAAACACTGGGGGGATTCATGAGGATTGTTGAAGAGATGTTGGTAAATTATTGCCATTAATGTCTTCGACGGTATCGTGTCTGTTTTGGAAATCAGGAACGCAGATAGGTGGAGAGTGTTTATAAAACTTGTAGGGTTCTCATTTGGAGGTGAATCTACGGGTCATTTGTTGAGTTGATCTGAAAAGAAAGAAACCGTAAAAATGTCTGCATAACCTTGATCTGACCGTTGAGGTTGCAAAGTTGGGAGATCGGTCTGTTGAGAGGATTATTGCTGCAAATGCTTCTTTTTCTGTTGTAAATGTAGTTGCAGTAACAGTTCAAGTTGTTTCTTTAGTTGCTGTTATATTAGTTTGCGCCTGTTGTCATTATTGTTCCTGAGTGCAACATCCTTGATTTTGTTGTTTAGATTGCTTTTGTTTGTTTGCTATTGTTGTTGTAGTTGCACTGTTTCGAGTAGCCCTGAAGCGAATCTATTGTATTATTCCATGTGTTATCGAGGAGTGGTGTGGAGGTCGCGTCGCTGCACATATGATAGTTATTATTACTTCTGCAAGTACTTATCGTGATCGAACACAGACACGTACCGTGGTCGAAACGCTGAACAAAATATATTGCACTTTAGAATGTTTAGTGTCCTAATATGCATTTGCTATGCGTCGACTGAAGCCACTTTTACTGGTAAAACGCTTAGCAGCTAGCGAGAGCACGAAGTTGCAAGCGGGAGCTCTGAGCCCGTCCTTTTAATATTGCTGTTAGGCGCGGAATGTCCAGTCCTTTGAAAGGCGTAAGAGTTTGATAAATTCTTACATAGATTTTGTGGAATAAATCCCAAAGCACCGATAACTATTGGTTCGACCTGCGTTTTTGTGCCCCTCATCCGCTGATCCTGATTTATTTTTTAATTTTATTAATTAATTAATTTAAATCTACTTATTTATTTTTATTAATTAATTTTTATCAATTTATTAATTTATTTATTATTATTTGCAAGTCACTCTCTGTGGTTAATAACTACAAACGTTTGTCATTTTTATGAAGCCAGAACCGAACTTCACTCTTAGGCTGACCCCCCGACGGCTCATAGAAGTGGAGATCGCTTTCATGACTATATGTGAACAACCGTTTTCAGCACTATTCCGACAAGCAAGTATTTTTTTACAAACGGCTATAGCACTAGTATACATGAAACAAGTGTGGAATGTGCTGTATACTAAGGTGGTGATTCATTCAATTGTGCATTTTATGGTAGTTGGGCTAAGTTAGCCAAAGAATTGCAATTTTGATAGGCCAACAATTTAACTTGCTTCGTTTGCACATTTCCAAGTTCACAAGACTTCGGTCCTAGGCTTTCGCAATTAATAAAAAATCTTTAATATAAATATTAATAAAAAACGCAAAATTTCCAACCCATTTTACTCTACACTGAAAATACGACTCTCTCCCTCCCTTAACGACTAACAAAATATTTCTACTTAGCTAAATACGAGCACGCCACACGTAGTCGTTTTATCCACTCAATTTAGTTGCTACAAAGTACACGCTGGCATAAATGCGAATAAAGCCGAAAACGTTTAATTAGAGTGGGAGGCCTCCAGAGTGTCTCGCGTTATCCAGATGACGGCTCATCAGAGTTGTCATTGAATATGTTCATAACCAGTGGCGTAGCTTCATATGCTGTCACCCGGGGCAAAACTAATGGTATTACTCCATTACCCCCCCCCCCCCCAAATTAAATATAAAAATATCGTTGAAATCGAACTCTTTGAACATTGAAAAATATATGCTTAACGCTTATAGTTAAGTATTTTAATTTACATTATTTATTTTCTTTGCTTTGTTAGTATTTGCGATTTAAATGTATACTTATTAAATTAATATAAATTATTTTTAACTAAACCTTAAAAATTATATACATCCAGCAATAAAATTTTCAAATTACTAAAACTAACAAAACTCTTAATATATTTATATATATATATATATTTATATTAATATATATACCTAGGTATATATATATATATATATATATATATATATATATATATATATATAATTTTAAGTAAATTATTTAAATTATATAATTCCAATTATAAAATATTTTAATTGGTGTCACCCCTAGAATGGTGGCACCTGGGGGGCACCGCCCCCCTGACCCCCCTTGCTACGCCACTGTTCATAATTGCTGTGATTATAAAGATTACATTCATTATAAATTCTAAACATGTTTGAGAACTGTGACCGATACTCTCCACAATATCTTTTATTAATGAATTATTAATGACCAATTATTAACTAATTATTAATGAATAGATTGGTGCTATGTATTTTATACATTTACACTAAAATATTTCAACAAAAAATTACCAGTCAAATACACGTCTGAAATTTACTTTTTGACATTATAGCTTTTCATGATGCCAGTAGTTGTGCATATGAGGAAAAAGTGGTGACTCAATGTCACAATATTTGAAAGAGGAAATATTTTCTGTAAACGAAGGCAACAATTTGGACAAATATTGACCGGTTTGACGAGCGGATCTAGAAAAACCCGAGTTTGTATGAATACTTTTTACGAGAATGCACGACAAACAAAGATATTCCTTTCTCTTTCAGCCTTGCCATCTAGCAACTTGCCTTCCATTAAATTTTCTCTCCCCACTGACGGTATTAAAAGGTGGACAGGATATAAAACGGATTTGAGAGATTTTCTAGTGAAACTGCAATAACATCATTGAAGTGAGAGGCGGTTTTCCCGTTTCCTTCGCTGGAAGCATTATCATGCCGAGCCTAACAGCAGTTGGTGAATAACAGGAAGAGAATATGCTTTTACTGGTTAATGCAAATAAAGCCCATATAACGTTTTTATAACTCTACATTCCACTTTCTGCAAAAAAATACATGCTGAGCAGATGTCAATGCCGTACTACACATCCTAGGTGTGCTTTTCCAGCAATTCGTGCATTTTCCCTTCATTCTTTCTTGACTTCCTTCACTCGGATCCCTGTCTTCTTTCAGACGGATCTGAAGGTACTGCTCTGATGTTTTTCGTTACCAAAGTCAATAGCTCGCATTTCCTCTTCGAAGACTTTTCTTTTTTCTTTCATGTTCGTATTTTTGCGAATGATCGTGTTTATATTTTGTTCCAAACCAGCTTCGAAAGGTCCAGAATATTTTGGCAGTTCTATTGAAAAAGAATACAGCAATAGAAAATTATCACGGACCCGTTATTTTCGTCTCAACGTTTTGCGATTTAAAATGTACAATTTAGTCCGCGGTAGTGTTGGTGCCAAAATGTATTCTGAAAGACAAGTTCAAAATAACGCGCTGTTTTCATTGCTGCACCCAGAATATTATTTTCAAGGGAGACCTTCCCGAGAAATCGTCTGACGCAAGTATCCTATGCTGACTCTTCTCTTCAAGCAATTTGCGAAGAATTAACAACGATCGCACAATAGTAATAAACTTCGATCCTCGAGACGAAGTCTAAAACGCTGACATCATGTGTGACTGGACTGTGAATAGCCGAATTGCGAAGTTCAAACATTGCAGAAAACTGCAAGTTAGTTCATCAGTTACTGACGTGACATTGTTCTCTAAGTATGCTTTATTTACCCGTTAAAATGTATGAAGTTGAATATTCACGTACTCAAAGAGAGAAGTGTTCTGCGTGAGTTGCTGTAGAAAATGTTATGGATGTTGCCCAACAGTCATTTGTGGACACGGCGTACGACTGTTCCGTCCCAACGCTTTATATATGCTGAGCTAATAAACTCTAGGTGTGAAAATGCATTCTTAGTTGTTTCGACACCGGGTGGTTGTTATTCGTAACCAGTACTCGTAATTGCACCCGAAGAAATTACTCATTTTTTGGGAAAGGCCTTCCGAACTATACAAATTTTTGGACTGCTTCTAAAAACACATTAAGCAAATCACCATGATATATATCGAAATTCATCTGCCGTCTAGCATTATCTACGGTAATGACACATTTGTAAAATATGTCATACGTCTTTAGTAACGTAAACAGACGTGACTTTTGCTTTCAAACTACATATAAAAGCCTCCTTCAAATCGATTTCACACTACGAATTCTACAATGAAATGCCGAAAAAATCATTGAATGGTGTAGTAAGTGTAAGGTTCCGGATTATTGTACAATACGTAAAAAAACAAGACAGACAAACTGTGTTATGATGGACGAATGTACTTTATAGGTCATATTTTAGTGTGTATTTCTGAAATTTTGACTATATACATGCATGCATAGTTCATAAATTATTAGTGCACATAAATCCCGTTCTTTGTTATCACAAATTACAAAGTTTCCGTTCCTTACACATTCTATGACTGTTTTTTAGCTGTATTTTTTATTACCGAAACTTAGAAATCAAAGAAATATATTTGATACGACCCAGCATGGTTGCGTTTAGAAAAAAGATATTTGTGCTAAAGTTAGGCGCATTGTTGTAAAATGAAATATTTCGTAGTTTCGGTGATCCAAACCTGCCTGTATCCGATTCTGTCTATTTCGATTCTGTCTATTCCGATTCTGAAGTTTTCATTCGACAACGGCATCAAGAGGGAAATAAAGGACGCATTTAAGGTGAAATAAGGGACCATGATATGAAAGGTCGGGGGAGGTAATAACGGAGGAAGAAAGAATGCTCGACGAAGTCAGGTAATGAAGGAGAATGTCATAATCACAGGAACCCACACGAATATGATATAAATGAAAGGGGCTACTGCGCGATTCGAGCTCTGGCTAACATCAGCTTACTCGCAGTTTTGGCAGAGTCATTGTTACAAGTCAATGACATGTCCAACTGTAGTGTTGGGATGTGGCAGAGCCAGTGGCGCATTCAGAATTTTTCTCAGGGAGGGAGGGGGGTACTACAGGTCTATTTTCCAGCCGACTTTATGTTTATACAAACGTTTCAATTTATGCTAATATAAAATGTATATTATTTGTTTACTTTCAAGAAATATATTTATATCGTAAACAATCCATGTATTAAATGACTTTCGTTGGTACAGAAAATTAGTAAAAGATACATTTTTAATACGTTTCGCTGGCGTCTGGGGAGGGGAGCTGACGCACCATGAGCCTCTCCACCATTCTAGGGTGCGCCACTGTTTAATATACATGTGGATACTGTTTTAGTAGTGCCTTTTTTAACAGTCTCAAGGGGCCCTGCGGATTCTTAATACGATCTTGATGTAAAAGAACAACCACTGTCGAATAAGTCAGAAATACATAGCGGCACAATACTCAACACTAGCCACTAGTAGAGTCCATCAACTCTATTTCATTCTTAAAAAATCATCCCCTCTACATCTACATGTGGCTATTCATCTTTATAAATCAATTATCAGCCCCATACTTTCCTATGTTTCTGCAACCAAAACCAACATCAACAAAATGAAATTCCTACGCAACACCCACCACAAAAGACCATTGGTTCATTCTAAATGCACAGATACATAATGAAATGGGCATTGTATCCATTCCCGTCCGTTTTTCCCTCCTGTCCATAAAATTCTATCCTAAAACGGACAGACGAACGGAGTTGACTGATGTTTTGCCGTCATTCAATTTTTCTGTATCAAGGATCCACAAAACATGGATTCTAGTTACACCATGTGATAGATAATTTTTTTCTAAATTTAGCAACTGGATTTATCCACTTTTTCGTTACCCTGTAATAAGAGTTTCTCTTTCGAAAATTCGCTGCAGCATTACATAACTTTCTCTCTTCTCCGTAGCGAGAAAGTAACAAAAAAAGAAGTGAGAAGCGCATAATAGGCAGCGTGAACCATTTGGTGCGTAAGCACAGCGAGGGGCACGGTTACGGCGCGGCGCCACCGGGCTGTTACGTGGCGCGAGTGACCGTTACGGGACCACTTTCGCCTTCGATGCTCCCCGCCCCGCCCCGCCCCCCTCTTCCTATCTCCTTTTCGTCATCATCGCTTTCTCCACGACCCGCGTTCTCCGCGCGCTCGCGTGCTCACTCGCACCGACCTTGACAGTCCCGCACGAGGTCATTCTCACACTTCCTTTCGCCTGCCTTTATTTCGGTAAGATCGCTTCACATGATCGTGTTAACGCATTGCTAAAGCTCACATGTCCTACTTTTTGAATTCTTTGCAGTCGGAAAAATCCCCTCCCCCGTTTTGAAGTCTCAAATCTTCAACCTCGAATAGCAATATTTTGATTCCATTTTTTAAATTTTATAAAATACTCAACCGTATTATTACTTACGGACAACTAATATACAGTACGTAATGGACTTATCTCCAATATGCTACTTCCACGACAACTAACTAAAAAATAAACTTCCGGCTTACATCTGACTGAAGCTTCTTATGGCATCAGATGATAATCTGAACCCTAGAAAACGCTAAGCTGACGTGCATCTTATTAAAAGTCTTTCTCCTCATTTCCTCCCACTCACTTTCAAGGGACACTGTGCTACAGGCGACGTTCTTTGAGTTGCAGTACGACTGCAAAGCCCAACTGACTGATACGTCCATCCTTCTTCATATTGCCTCGCGATATACTATAGCCGCTTTGGGGGAACTTAACATTTCACCAGCAAACTAGTAAAATACTCTTCAGAACTAATGGTACTACAAAGTGGCAGAGTCTCTTACTAGTTTTCTAGCTAATAGCTTTTCGGTTTTGCCCGTTCCTCTTTCCATAGCTATCTATTGGCGTCTTAAAAACATGTTTTCACGTTTTCTAAATGCTTCGGTACCGTAATAGTTTGATTTGTAATAGATTGACATGCCGATTTAAGAAGATGATTGAAGAGTAAAATCTAGACCTATACGCAAATTTTTATTGACAAATTTTGAGTCGTGCTTGAGAAAATGTCGTTTGAGAATTTTTGAAAATGTTCAAATTTGAGCTCAATTTTACCGTAAACTTAAAGTTTTATAACTTAATAAGAAATAAGTTTAAGACGATGTACTCACGATTGTAAGAATGTTTAAAAACGCTCATAAATGTGAATATTAACAACGGGAGAGATATTTAAAAAAAATACATTTGTGTAATATTTAAAAATCAAAAGAATACATTGAAATGGCGTTTAAGCCACGATATTCAATACATTTAGCACTATGCGTACAAATTGTTTAAATGAAAAAGTTCAGAGCAATGTTTGAGAAAATTTTGTTTCTATACTGCCCATCTTTCCGTAAGTACAGACTGACGGACGGACATTTAGCCGCCAACCAATTTCTCGGTGTCAAGGACCCAAAACAAGTGAATTCTGACTACACAACGCATTAGAAAAAATAATTTACTACATATTGAAGACATATTTATCGGCTTTTTCGGTACCAAGGCCCTACACTAAAAGTTATTTCGGAAAATCGTTTTCTACCGCAGCATTAGACTATTTTGTCTACACTACGTAAGTAGTATAGCAAGGAAAAAATCTGCGGTTTCAGTTACTTCAGGATTGCAGTGCTTCATCAAATGTGAAAGCGAGACTGCTCTGAATCTTTGATGAGCGCGAAGCCCTGCGCTCGAGAGCCGATGGAGACGGATTTGCGACGCTGGTTACTTTTTTCGACCGCTTCCAAAATGTCTTCCCAGAAATTCCAGGTAATGCAGGAGCAACGACGGGCCACAAACTGAGCACAAGTTTTCTTTCCCATCCTGTATCCTCCATTTCCATCCTTGTTTGTGACTAGATAATCCCCCATTCTCCGTTATCTAGTAAAATTCCCGCAATACTGCGATTATACGTATGTCAGGTCAAGGTTCAAATTATATATTGTGCCACAGGACAAAACCATCCACTCCCACATACCACGCACCAAATGAGTTCCTTAAACAATTCTTGATAATTTAATTAACATTTATAACACTTGTATTTCGCTTCTTTTATAATAAGCAAGCGCAGAACCTGCAAACAGTTGACGTTTTACTCAAACACCAGTCTGAAAATCAAGAAGTTAATATGACCATAACATGAATATTAAATATAATGTGCTTGTACGCCAAGTTATTCTGTTATGAAATATAGAAGCGAGGACATTTTCGGAAGGACTGCATTTTCGCGAGTTGGTAGGAGGAAAGCTGCCCGAGGCCGCCAAGTCTAAATGAGAGGTTTTGGAGTTGGCCGCCAGAGTGGGTAAGTGGGTCACGGACCGACTGGTCCTTTTAATTGAGGGATTGGAATTTCAATTCGTCGCTCGAACGCTGACCATACAAATTTACAGCATTTTTAATGGGAATGACGATATACACAGAAAACCGACGCAAATGTATCAAGAAATGTACTTGTATTTTAACATCACGAAGAAAAAGATTCTTAAAGCAAATTTGGGAGGTTTTTGTAATTTTATTAAAATATGTTTTCTGTGCGATAATAATAATTATGCAGACACCCACCATAATATTTTCAGGTTTAAGCATGAGTCTTATGGAACATCAGATTCCCATACGTTAAGGCTACCTGCGTATGTTTAATTTGACATACTTTCTAATGCATCTCTTAAGTCATTCACTCAAACGACATTCTTGAAGATACACAGCAAATTAAAAAAGGAAAAGAATTTAGGAGTTATCACGTGAGTTGATAAACTTTTTCAAAAAAAGTTAATTATTAAAATTTCAAATCTGGATACACAGAATTATAATATTTGAAATTATATTTTTCCTATCTGTTCTGTATATGAAATACATTTTTACAAGGAGCATTCTAAATGTTTGAAGATTAATAATAATAATAATAATAATAATAATAATAATAATAATAATAATAATAATAATAATAATACGCACAATGTTATATCATTTTGTTAAAAGATTTGCAATGTGTCTAATTCGAAACGTGTTTTAAAATGTTGTAGATCTGACAATATTGAATTCAGATGACGTCAAAATGTCGTTTTTACAAAAGATTGTGTAAGAGAATCTTGTCATTCTGTGGCTATGAATTATTTATTGCTCTTTGAGCCATGATTTAAAATATAAGTAGTGGGACATCTATCATTGAATACTTTATTAAAGTTAAATTTAGGGTCTTTGTGAACCTCAGATTTGCTCACGATAAAACCACGCGCGCAATCCTAATAAGACGTCTCTTGTAGAACCGTTTAAATTGTTGTCTCTCCACTTCTTGAAGATATATTGCGAGTTACGTAAGGTAGGTCAATGTTAAACAAGTAAGTCACTTTTTTCTTAGGATTCAACATTGTCCAAAATAAGTTGTTATATAAGAAATATAGAATTATTCTATCAGATTTTTAAAGTCTTAACTTAAGTTTAAAGGTTGAGTTTTAAAAGCAAATGTTCCGATAGAGTAATGGATTGATGTTATCGGGCACGTCATCTGCTATGGTCATTAATGCTGTTAGTGTAGAGTACGGTAAACGGTCGTACCTACGGACAATTTTAATTTTTTATCTTTCCCCCTCTTGGACGACGTTACTGATGTTCCTATTTTTGGGATGCTACACATTCAGCATATTTATGTGCATAAGAATATTCTATTAAGTTCTTTTTGCGATTGTTTGTGTACAATGTATATTGTGTACAATGCACTCGAGGTACATCGCACTGATGTTCCTGGGGACACCTAATGATGTACCTGGGAACAATCTAGGAAAGTGAAAAAATCTATATCTGAATAAATGTACGGTAAGATTCTACGCCGACATATTCACGGTTTGCGGGGGATTTCCTTTACCAGTTATCTATCAGTGGGCATCGCCACCCCCTGAACAAGCTCTACGTCCCCGACTGGTCTCTCGGCATATGTGGTAGTGTAATGCATGTAATTGTAAGTTTGTGTGTGAGGGAAGAGGCTAGCACAAGGAAGAGAAAGGAAAGATCGCGTGCGCTTGGTGTTCCGTTTGTGAGGGATCTGCTCTGGCATTGACCTGGTACTAGAGAGTTTGCGCATGCCTTAGCGGACCACACTATCTTCTGCGCATGCGCAGATGTACAAAAGTGATGCGAAACTTGAACTGCGTGTGCGCAGAAGATCGATAGTGCTTTAACGTTCGAGGGTGCACAACCTCTCTATTAATAAGACAAATCACGAACAACTAGCGATCAGAGCACAATAGCCGCTAGAATTCTGCTCCGGACCGACTGAATTCAAACGAGCAACCTACTTAGTGTCAAAAATCTTCCACCATCGGGACTCGAACCTTAGCACCTCCCGGTCAAAGTCACTGTCAAGTCAGCGGCAATGCTGGCTCTGAACTAAACTCAGCCTGTGTTTTGATAGAAATACAATTAGAAATTAGTTTAGGATTTTTTTATTACAGCATCGTCTATAGCGGCTATTCTATGCGAAATCATGAATGATACTTTTCTTCTCTTTCTGTTTAATTAATTTTCATATAGAAATGATTAAGTCAAAGATTCCGAAAGAAATGAATGTAGGCGAGAGTAGCCGAACTTGGTGATGTAAAGTATTGCACCAAAATCAACTAGTATACTACATTTCATCTGCTGTAATTCACAGAGCACTTCTATTCATCGCTGTCCTCGTTTGCTGTATTGATATCTTGTAGTTCTTATTGCCTCACTAATTCAATGGGTAAACAAAACACTCGCAGCAGGAATCTGGTTTCTCAAGTCATAATAATACAATCATGAACTCCGACAATGAAGTGAATAGCTAAAAAGCATTCAGGCCAATGACTCGTAACATGCGGAATTTGTCATACTTTCGGCCCCGTCTCTTTTTGCTTGAAGCCGTAAAAGATAAAGAGAAGGGCAGTTTTATAACAGTGCACTACAACACTCACAACTTTGACAACTGCAATAACTAGTGGTGTTACAACCGCACGTAATTTTTCGCATGGTTTCGAAACATTATAATACTGCAATTTCTGTCCATACTAATATATCTCAGCTAGCACTTGTAAAACTCGTTACCAATCGTAGCGCAGGAGGTGCGAAATCTAATTATTTTGAAGCTAATGCATCAACAGAAATTCAATAATCCAAAACTGCGTTTCATACAGCGACAAAGATTGTCGCCAAAAAATTCATTTCATAGAATTGATGTCTCAAACTGCAGTGTCAGAGCGTTGTTTTTTTTTGTATTGCGGCCTCATATGAACTCAGCCGCCGTCATAATAACAAGAAAACCACTCATAGACCCAGCTTGAAACAAGGTACAACACACTTTCTCTGTTTATCTGCAACGGATACGTAATGTTGGTACCATATTACAAATTTATCGAACTCAAAAATATAGAGCATTCAACGAAAATGAGACCTGCTCTTTTTTAAGCGTGAAAATGAGTGAATGTCTTTATAGGAGAAAAAAATTGTTTTTAGGGAAAAAATAGGACAAAACTGGAGCCAGTCTCGAGAAAATTTTGAAAATGTAGTTGAGACTTCATGAAGAGTACCCTCAAAAATAAAAATATCAGTTTCAAAATCGCAGGGCCTTGAGTTCAACCCAGATCTGGTGACAAATGCCAATTTTGGAGAAAATAGTCTCTATGTTTAGGTGCCAGTATTAACTCCAGACAGACGTTATGCCGTCAACCAATCTTTCGGTATGAAGGACCCATAACATGTGGATTCACTACACAACGTGTTAGAGAAGTAATTTACTACATCTAGGAACAAGAAAGATCCATTTTTCGGAATCAGTGTCTCACAATAACTCTTCTGTCAAAAATTGGCTGTTTTCTACAGCATTAAAGTACTTTTTGTACACTACGTACGTAGTGTATGAGCAAGAAAAATTGAGAATGAGAGGAAATTTTACATAACTGCTTTCTTTTAGTATAGTCCATACATAGTCCTTACAAATTGCAAATTCTAAGAATAAAACTGTTGATTGACTTTGGGTTGAATTTTAAATAATTTCAAGTCAAAGATATTTTTTGAACCAAGTCGCGATTTCAAATTCACTTTTGTTTTTCAGGATTTACATCATAGAAGTTTCCAAAAAAGGCAAGAATTTCAATACGCCCATACTTCTTTTATTTTTTTATTCTATTGTAAATAGATCAGTTTAAAAAACCTATACATATGTATAGATGGCTTAACAAATCATAATTTAATCCAAGCTTACACTACCAGAAAGGATGAGGAAACCCGACAGCACCTCATAGTATGTTCTCTTGTGGGTCTGAAAATATTTTACGGAATGTATGAAATTGATATTTACTTATAATGTGAATAGGATGAGTGGGGTATTTACAAAGATTAAACGAAGACAGGATTTGGATGAGATGAATATTAGAGAAGATACAGGATAGGTAAGCAATGTGATGGACGATGAGTTCGAGATTTAATTCATTGTCGGTCTGATTATTGTTTTGCATAATATTAGTGCACTGTTGTATGTAGTACTGGTTCCTATTGATTAGTGTTAATAGTTGTTGCAGTTTGTTTCTAATTTGTATTATTTTGGTGTCTACGTGCTGTTTCCAATTTATTTTGTGTCCATGTCCAGTCCTAAAAATTTTATGGATACCAAATATTCTATAAATTTGATGGGTTTATTTGGGAGTGCCAAAGAATGGGCTAGTTATTTAAAGTTAATGGGGGTCATGGTATATGTGGCTCTCATGAAGAAATGTTTGTAGCATTATATTTAGGCTCAATTTTATTTTCATTTTAGATGACTAGCTGTCTATTAGGTTTAGCTAAATTTGTATGTTGTTTTTAATGCTGGTTAGAGTGTAGAATACTCTCACAAGTGTAGAAGATTTAAGAACTCAGAGCCACACATTGGCACACGCGATGAGGACAAGTTCGTGACTGAGAAGTCACGCTTGTGAACAATCTGTACAAGGTTACAGTATCGCATTTTAGAGAGTCGAAATATTTTGATTGCATGTTCCAGTTTTTTTTATTCTGAGAATTTGATTTACAAGCCTCTTGAATACTCAACAAAAGACAAACTATTATGTAAGACTAATTGAAATAAGCACTATTTTGATCTCGGTAACCGCGTTACAGATAAACATTAGAAAAGTAAGACAAATGAAACTACTTTGAAGCCGTTGGAAAACACCGACAAGTCATACAAATACTCTAAGAACTAAACATCAGTTAAGTCAGAATAACGCTTTGTTCGTAGTTAATACAATTCATAGTGGTGAGAAATTTATCTAGTTATTAGAAAACATGGAAAGACAATTCAAAAATGCTTGCAAGTTATATGAACCATGTTAGTATATAAAATAAATATTACTAATTAATAAATGAAAACAACATGGTAAACACAATTTGAAATATAGTACACTTGCGTCAAAAAAACGAAAAAATGAAAATCTACATTATACAATTTATAATTCTTGAGTATACACGTATACGTTTATTCAAATTATGTGATATGATTATTTACAAAATTATTACTTTAGAGATGATTCACTTTATTTTTTAAGTTCTACGGAAAACTACAAAATAATTTATCACGAATAAAAAATGAAATTCCTGAAACTATAGAAAAAAATTAATTTTGGTTGAGATAAGTGTACTTTATTTTAAAACGATCTCAAAGCAGTTACTCTCTTATGAATAATGGTGGGTAATAGTATATTGATTAGCTTTTCTAAACTTAATAAATCATTAAAATTAAATAACGTTGGTGAGTGAAGATACACTTTTAATTGAAGTATTAATTCAGCACGTCGCCTTGTTTAGGTCTTAACGGCATTGTAATAAGCAATCATGAAATCATTAAATTGCATAATAACTCACCACCAGCTATATTAGGCTGCTTGTATTTCATCCATTCATGCCCAGTAATCGATGCCACCGTACGTTTGCGCAATTACCTACTGGTCACGTAACTTCTGAAACTTTCTTGGCAACTCACGATGACACGGAAGTATCATGGCACTCAACCAACGTTTAGACACGACTACGTTTAGGTGTTTTGGGGAACTTTTTGTAAATGTTAACGGTTTAAGTAATTCATGCAACGCAATACACACAATAGCAGCCGAAATTGTTTCATAAATTATTTCACGGCTTGCAAGTTTCTTTTAAAGATGTGGAAAGGTACATGCAGCAACTCAAGGCGACTAACACTTTCCTTTCCGAGGGAACAGTTAGCGCAGTCTGATACTCTCTGAGTCCGAAGAAAACAATAGACACCCGAAAGAAAAATCCCACAACAATGTACACATTTTGGTAATGAAGTGATAATCTGCGGGATGCAGTTTTCATCTTTTCGCTGTTGTCTTGAGCGGGCTTTACCTCGAGTTAATTTCATTGCAACTGATTAAGGAGTTTATCTGATTGCATCTGCTATGACGAGGTAATTCCTTCTTGGCCATTGAGGTCGTTTCACAGTAATACAGCTTATGTATCTACGCAACGGTAGCTCGTGAGGAAATAGTATACTTAAATCGGCCGGTTTAATCTATGCACATCTTTAAGTAAACCACTTTAATTTCACTCATCAGAGCAGTCTTTTCAATTGAGTGGAGATTGGAGTTCGAAAATACACGGGAGTGAGAGGCAGGGAGTTCGAGAAAAACTGTCGCGAACCCATTCTGTCTACCACAAATCCCGCATGGATCGACCGGGGAATTTTTCCCAGTTTTCAGCAGTGGAAGATAAGCTGTCTGACCGAGGCCTGATCACAGCCCTACTAGTTGCTCAACGTCCCGCAGAGACGGAGATACACCGCACTAGTCGCTGCGTCACTGCGACGCTGCGTCGCTGCGTCAGGGGCGTTACAAGCACAAGCTGAAGCGGCCGTCTACATTCTTTATTACGATCCTTTCTCAGCCTTATGTCCATACGTGAACGTAGCTGAATGATTTTGATGTGTAGGAAACTATAAAGATATGAACAATTTTTGAGAGCAGTAGAATGGGAGGCAGGGGCAGCGGAAACCCCGAAAATATCAACTGCGAATCTGCTTTCTCCATCACAAATATCACATAGATAGATCGGGAATTGAACCTCGGTGCCAATGCTGCAAGGTGAACAATCCGACCACTACATCCAGTGCCGGCGCTAGGCAAGGGCAGACTAAGCGATTGCCCGGGCCCCCGCAAGTCAAGGGGTCCGATGATGGGACTGATGGAAAAAATAGTAAAAAATTGAAAAATAAATTATAACTCCAGAAAATCGTTAGTGCATGCAATCTTTCGAAAAGTGCTAATTTTAGATCTTTTAGGTCATCAATGCGTATTTTTAAAAGCATATTTCAAGATTTTTTAGGACGTAAAAAATCCTCTTCGTAGCAAGCACAAACTGAAGGGGGCGTTGCCGCCGCTATCATCGCGTGTGACCGTGGTGGCGACGCGGGGCCCGCGAACGCAGAGAAACCTTGCCGCGCCGCACCGCCGCCACGCCACGCGTCGCACTGGCCGTGACTGTCACGCGCACTGCCGTGCTGCCCCCTGCCCCCCCCCCCCGCTTTTCATGGCCGGGAGCGGATCGCGCCGGTGCAACGCGGTGCGACAAAGTAAACTCCGGTGGTCTAATCGTATTTCGTGTTTTAGGGTGCGTCAACTACTTCGGCCAGTAGTACCGTGAGTAGTGCTTGTTATAGCCAGGATGTGGCTGTGTTCCTCCTCGGTGGGACTTGAGATCTGGCACTGACCTATGTTGGCTTGCGGGTTTTTCTCTTCAGCTGTCTCTCCTCAACAGGACACCATCAAAGCCGGAGAAAGCTCTAAGCTCTCGACGTATGGGGTTGTGTCGGGAAAATAAGTGTCTGTATTTAATGAAGAGGGTACACGGATGAGAAGGGAAGATCGAGCGCTGCCCGTGGCCCGTTTGCCCGCATTCTGTTCCGGCACTTTTCTAGTATTGATGGGATAAACCACAGAAAACTTTCAATCACAGCATCCGGTGGCTAAAGTTCTCCTCCAGACATTTGTTGAATTTGATTAAACTTTCTAGCTAATATCGGAAATCCACCACCGTTGCGACTCAAACCATAAGACAATCCGGTCGGTGAGGCTACAGTGGCTTGATTAATTGTCAGTGATTCTTGGCGCGTCAACTACTGAGGTCATTAGTCCCGTAAGTGTAGTGCGTGGTTTTTTCATCGAGAGGTGTCTGTGGATGGCGACATCCGATATCCGACACCCCACTGGATGGCGACATCCGGTGCCGACCTACCGTCGATTAGCGGGGTTTTCCATAACCAGGTATCTCCCACCAGAAGGGCACCACCCCAGCCGGAAGAATTCCAAGTCCCCGACCAGTCTCCCGGCGTGTGTGGTAGCATAGTGCATGTTATTGTAAGTGTGTGTGTGTAAGGGGTGAGGATAGGACAAAGAAGAGGAAGAAAAGATCGCGCGTGGCCCGTGGCCCGTTTGTTGGGGGTACTGCTCCGGCATTCGCCTGGTGTTGATCGGAGAAGCCACGGAAAACTACCCACCAGAGCAGCCGGCCGCTTCTCCTCCAAACAGCGACTGAATTCGACCTAGTTACAATCTAGTGTCGAAAATCCTGCCGCCTTCGGGACTCGGAACTTAGGACCTCCCGGTCAGAGGTACTGCATTGACATCAGTTGATGCACTGAGCCACCGCTCCCGGTGCTACATTGGCTACGGTAGCGATTATTGTCACCGAGTCACCTCAGCCAGTACCTTTCCTTTGATCTGGCGCCTGACACCACGATACGCCACGTCGTGTTGAGGCGATGAGGCAAAAGTCCAGAGGTCCACAGAGAAGTAATTTGTTTTTCGAGAAGTGGAATGGCGTCTTGCCAGCAATGCCGTCATGGCCATTTTGACAGATTGCCGGTAAAAGTGACACATCTAAAACAGCATTTTCTTTAAAGTGAAGAAAGAAGGTGTTAAGACAAAAATATTTTTGTGGTAAACATTTCATAAATTATTGATTGATGGATCGTCAAAACAATGAAAAACTCTGTGTGACGTATTGGGGAGAAGTTCAATAAGTTCCCGTTTTCTTGAACTCTAGCATTCCTATCTCCGCTTTTTTATCAAGATGAATTATCAATAAAGACAGAAACAAGCTTTTTTTGCAAAATCTTACAAAATACGTTCCTGTGTAATAGAACCCACTTGCGTCGACTTATGAGCTGCACATTTTGCCTCTTATCACTTTTCTTGCCTTTTGTGAAGGAACCGAATCACTTCAACTCAACAGTTAAAATCACTCGCATTATGTCTCAACAATAGTTAAAATCACTGCAAAAAATTAACAGTGACAACAGAACATTGAATTAGATTAATTTCGAACACGTAATGAAGAAAATATACGAAAAATTTGAATGCAAAATTGTATTAAAAGAAAAGAATGTATGTTATTTCATTTTTATACTATCATGCAGATTAATATTGAGTAATAGTTGTACGTTGGGGCAATGAAGTTTTGTTTCAATTAGTTTCTATATACGTGAATACTTTCGTGTAGTAGTGCACGTAAACATTTGGAATAGCTTTTTATTAATTCTAAATTATATTATTTGGGAATTGAGTATCTTTGGTCAAAAAGCGACATTTTTAAGAGTTGTATTAAACATATTCAAACGTTTACAACCTTTCCGTATTCCCATCAGAAATTATGTCTGAAAATAAAATAAGTACACCATCCTTTTTTTTATGTAATGTAATCTGTAATATATAGTATTGTATACTACTTGTAAATAACATGTAATTTTTAATAATATTGGTAACATTTAATATTACAGTTTGTTCAGAAATTTATGACTGTCAATTAGTAATTTATTGTAATTGACAATTACAATATATTGTAATAAAAAGCTATAATACAAAATTATTGTATTTACTGTATTTTTGTTATTTGAAGGGTTTTAAATATGTCTGTATTTAGCAATTCAAAACCTAATGTATTTTTAGTATGTATTTAAATACTTATTACAAAGTATTTTGCCCAATCCTGAGCTTTGTGATGCATCGTGCTAGTATTTATAACAAGTTTAATGCTTCGTACGGTAGAGAAACCCCCACTGTAGATTTTTTGTCCGTTTTTTGCGTGCAACAGCTTTTTATATTGACCTGGTACTTATGGTCGCAATGAATAGAGTGGATAAAGTATATTTCTGGTTCGCTGAGTTCATGACTTACGCAACGGTATGCATCCCTATGGTTCCCAAGATAGGTTCTGCGTTACCTAGGGAAAGAATAATTTACTACGTCAATAAAGAATTCGCACAGCACTTTACGATGAGATGGTGTAAAGTTACGTACAGAAGCAAACAACGGACCATCAAAGCATCTCTCAGGATCGATGGGAAATACACGATACCAATTACACAAATTATCAAATTTCATGATTTTAAATGAAAAATTAGGATAAAAATATTTAACGTTTATAAAAGAAAAGGGCAAATTATCAATGTAAAAATGTTAGAAGCAAGTTGCTACAATTTGAACGTTAAACGTATTAAGTAATAACGTACAAATACGTTCTATTTTCTGTAATATTTTCAATATTTTATGCTATATATAAATATATACTGAAATTACTAACTCCCGCCGTAACTCTTGCAGACAAACATCGCACAGGTGTCGCGTACAACAGAACCAGAAAGATTCATTCTTTTTCGCCGCAGATCAGAACAGTATACTCCTGTGATTTTAAAATGACTGTTTTTCCTCAAAGCGTCAACACCCAAGTCAAGGATATGTAGGTGAAAAAAAGGTTCTAAAATGCATTCCTTTGAGAGTTCCTCTCGCATGAATAGAAGAGTAGTTCATTGAATTTAACTCAGCGAGTTGAGAGACTTTTCTGCAGGTCTCGAAACGAGGAAAATCCTACCTACTCACACTGAAAAAAAAAGTTCAAAGTAGGAGACACAAATTGTCCCTGAAATACTAGTACATCCCATCCGTTTAGCTTGTTTTTTACAATTGTGGAGATCGCATGTTTACCCAACAGCGCCATTTCATAATTATAAGAAAATAATCGACCTCCAAAACGATGAGGGGCTGGCGAAGGGGAAGGGTGGGGAATGACGGGTGGGTGGGACCTGGGGATCTGCAAATAAATACCCAGGTAAAGCTGTGTAATCATCAATCACATACGTATAATTACATTGTATTTTTAGTTATTCATTTCTCCTTCAATGTTGACAAAAGATTTCCTTGCGATATACAGAGCTAATATTTAGACGAGCCCTCTTTTTGGCTTCAAAGTATCAATATTTCTTTCTCCCCTTTCAAACAGTTGTTACATTTTTTTGTGTAAATATACTGGCGAAGAAGGCAAAGATATTCTAACATGTATCCTTTATAATCAATTATCGGTTAATCAATTATCAATCAATCAGGTCAAATTTGATAAAGAACTATTTTGGTACCTCAAATTCATTCATTTGGATGTCAAATAGACAAGTTGGCGAACCTAAGAGATATGTTAAGAAGGAGGTACGAGGTTCACAACTTCTATAAATGTCTCTGTCGTTTGAAATAAAGTTGTTTGAAAAAAGATTTTCAGACTTACAACTGATAAACAACAATCATTTTAACAAATTAAACAGATCGGAACCCATGAGATTGAATAATTTCAAAAGGTTTATTATTTTTTATTTTTTCGTTTCGTTTTGTCTCATACTTTTTTACATCTTTTTCTCTCAATAAGAGGCTGCTTCGTGCATCAAGTTTTCCAGTTGTTTGCTTCCTGGAACGTCACAAAACACTTTCTGCACGCGTGTGCACGCGAAGTGGAGATGAACTTCAAGTGTTTTTCCATCAAGCTTTTCCTTGACAGCGGAGAGTGTCTCTGGCATGTTTTTAACTCGACAATTTTGTGACAAACAGAGGACTTGATAGTTTCTTCACTTTGTCGCTGAACGTAGTTACAAAAAGGAAATCCCATTTGCACGAGAGGTTTCCGTTCCTGGGCCTTCTCTGATTGTCTTCTTCAAATGGATTAAGATTTAAAACTTATGGAACTAGTCTGACTTTCATTTTTCCTTTCCTAAAAATGTAATGGAATTTGGTCCAAACGAAAATAGACTAGAAGTTTAGAACTGAAAATTATGAAATACATTTCAGGTATTATGAAAAAGTTTAAACGAATAAAAATACGCTAAAATAATATTTTTTAAAGAGCGATTGGTAAACGAGCTCACAAATGGAAGGTAAGAAGAAATCACATTGTAACACATTGTGTCTTACCTTGCAAGTATTTTTCATTCATCTATTCACAGACTCATTACATCATTAAAAAAATCAGTAATGTGACTAAGATGATTCTACTTATCAGCCTACTACATCCCGTAAGTAATTTGGTAGGAAAACAGCCTGGAAACAATATCTAATTTCTGCGAATATTTCGAAATGTTTAATAGCTTTTGTCATATTTTTATCTCACTACTGTTTTCCATACTTTTACGTCACGAATACTGATTTCACACGATGATAAAGTTAAGGTGGAGAGTAGAAATTTTGTGGGAAGAATGTTTTTACGTGCAAATTAACTTTCTGTATTTCCCCACAAAAAAATTTACATATGAGTATAAAAACTTATATGCCCTTCACGTCCCAATTAGAAACTTTATAAAATTAAGGCATTTCATTATCTATCTTTTAAATGTAGAAATCTTTATTTTCAAAGGCGTGATGTGAATAAAACAAGTTTGCATATCATAAAATCATAATGACATAATCAAAATCATATCAGTAATTAAATAATGAAAAAAAATAGACAAATATAAGGTACCGAAACATTTTTCATCATGGTTGAAGAAATCAATAATTCAGAACTACTGGTTCAAAGAGACTAGTTCTCCTAAAACAAAAAGTAATAGGTAAAGATACAGAGGAAAGGTGTTAGTATACTCACATATGTAACACTATCACAAAATTGAAAAACTTTCCAAAATACACATTTATTTCCTGACTCCTTTCACCCCCAATTTCTATGAACTTCTGTGAAATGTCAAGACGTACGTAGAATCCCGAGAGTCCAACCTTGGATTGTCTGACTCTTCGAGTTCACATCCCTCGGTGCAAAATTGACTTTAACGGGACAAGTAGTTCTCAAAGGCCAATAATTTATCATGTACTTGTCACAGAGTGCCTTGCTCGAAATGTTTAAGTAGAAATACATTCAAAACTAATTTCTGTCCCACGTATTCTATTAATTCAAAAGTCATTTTAATGAGATTTTTAATATGTTTGTGTTATCAAGAAACTGCTTTAAATTGTAGAGAGTTGCAGGTATATCTGGGTATGACTGTCTTACACCACGCAGCGATATATACGGATTATGGGCCCATGCCAAATAGACCCTCGAATAACTTTTTAAATACAATTTTAAAATAGTTCGAAAATATTACAAATGTTTAAGTATTAAATGTTCACAAAGTTTATAGTTTATTTTCGAATTGATTACTTTCATTGAATTTTGAACTTTATTAAGGAACCTCATAGTTTCCTCATTCCAATCAAAATCATTCATACGTGAACATTATCCCACCTTTTGTGATCTCCGCACCATCCTTCATACAGTGGAAGGAACCCGCAAACCACCAATTATCGCTAATCATTTGGCCAGAAATGAGGACTTCGTTAAGGCGGCCGCCTCCTCCCTCGGAAATTCTACCTAGAACGGCTCTCACCACACGTAAGTAAATACTAAGAACAAGTAGCAAGAGTTGTTATTTTATTGGGAGAAGCTGTCCTTGAGGAGGAGAGTGCCCGAGTTGCAGCAACGTGGTGGATGAAATCACGCCCTGCGACCCCGCACGTGACGCGCCGCGCGTCCTCGGCTGCGCTATTGGTCAACGCCGCTCGTGCACCGCTCCGAGCCTCCACGCTGTCCGAGGCTTTTAGCGCCTCTGAGCCGCGGAGGCAGCGACCGTGAGCTCTTCGCACTTCGCCTCGGGGGGGGGGGGGGCTTCTGCGTAGAAGGCGTCGCCGCAGGGGCGTCCAGAGCAACAAGAGCATTGGGGTAGTAGCAGGGGCGCCCAGAGGTAACCAGGGGCCAGGGGCAGTTGATCCAAGGGGCCCCCTCATTTCAAATAAAAAATTCCCTCCTCCCCCCATTCATAAACTGAATTCATTTCTCTATGCATCAGAAATAACTTGTATCGTTGAATTTAGATTAGAGATGAATAATATTTTTATTTCTTTTGAATGAAAAAAATTCGGGGACCCAATTTAAGTCAGGGTATGAGGCAAGTGGCCCCAGCTGCCACCTCTTCTGTACGCTCCTGGTCAGTAGATACACGGGAGGGGGTATTTACTTTTAAAAAAACTTCGCCCCGCCTCAACATAACAGTATTAGTTTCTTAATGAAACACAAATAACTTTTAATAGTTCATTGGAATGAGATGTAATTAGTTAATACCCTGCGTACAATTATGTACTGCAGGAACCACCTGTCCATGGTTACCGGAGGTTAGGACATATGTCTATAATAGCCTTTTTTGGTATTTGTTTCTCCACCTCCAGGGTCCTCAGTAAATTAACGGGTCATATATGCCTTCTGGAAGTAGGAAAAGATAGGCAAGCGCCAAACGTCATGAGCATCTTTTCCCCAATATTTACTATTAATAAAACCATTAAATTTTTGTACTAATTTTTAAAGGAGACTGAGTCCTTACGAGGATTGATCGTCCTGACCGACGATCGTCCTTAATTTGATATAGCCGGGTTAAATTCCCCAGTATTTTTGAGGGTTTGAACCAGGATTCCTTAGGTTAACAAACGTGAGTTCTAACCACTACTCTGCCACCCTTTTTAAATACGTATTTTTAACGGAAAAAAATTTGGACCCCCAATTAAGTCGGGGCACGGAGCAAGATGCCCCAACTGCCCCTCCCTTTTGGGCGCCCCTGCGTTGCGGAGGAAGAATGAGAACGGGGTGAAGAGGGTTGTTAAAATACTAAAAGAATGTTATGGTGTAGAGTTCAAACTGCTCGCCTTTCGCCCGTGAGTAGTGGAGTTCAAAACCCGATCAATCCTTTTGGAATGTGTGGGGGACAAGGAGGACTCGCAGGTTTTCTCTTGATTCTCCCGTTCCCCCTGCCTCTCACTCCACTGCATGTCAATCGTCTTTTATTTAATTTCATTCATTATCACCTATCCATCAATTACAATCGGCCACTGCAGGTATGTCTAAAAGACTTAGGAACTGGTTTCATAATAAAGATACTACGGTTAGAGTGTTGTGGAGGTATGGTCATTAGTAATGGTAATGGTGGAGGAGGCGACGGTGGTGTGTCGGTAATACTGATAGTATTGAAATTTGCGGTGGTGATGTATTCATAAAGGTGATATTGGTGATGTTGTTGGTTGTAGTTGTGTTATTGGTGGTGTCAGTGTTGATAGTGCTGGTACTTTTAAATTTGAATGTTGTTCTTGGTGGCTGCGGTGGCGGTGGCGGAAGTGCTACTATTAGAGAAGGTTTAGGTCATGGTCTCACAATTATGAAGACGATAGAGAAGAGATTTGCGGCAAGAATTTGATGAAGACTGATTATTAATTATAATGTAATTAACCCAAAAGACTGTAAAAACTATTAATTGCGTATGTTGGGAAAAAATCTTCATTCATTGCCTAAAAAAAGGAGAGGATCTTTACAACATTAGCTAAATGGATAAAAGTAAAACTAAGCAAAAAAACGTCGAGGTCAGTGTAAGAGATCTTCTAGACCTTAAAAAATGACCTTTGCAGCCATTGAATAATACCCCAATTTTTTACATGAAATTGGCAAATTTCAAAATTAATCTTTATCACTATCATGAAATGAATACCATTTCCTGTTTGTGCAGTATAAAACATTCTACAAAAGAAATTATAATTGAAAAAACAGTTATGTTAATTCAATTTTTTTTAAACATGACTGGGAAGACAATAAAATAGTGCATGTTATTTACGTTCCATGCAAGTTGTATGTGGAGTTATGTAGTGTGATACTGACACCAGATAAATAATGATTCATTCAATAGAAGCGATGTTAAAGATTGCAGTAAATGTCGCATATCTTAGACATTAGCTATTTCTCTTTGTAATTTGAGTAAGGATACAAAGTGAGACTGAGGTTCAATTATATCAACTGTACGACATTGCCTGATATTTATCACAATAATATGTTATAAAAGAAAAAGAATTAATTATATCTATCGAGAATCCCCGCTACTATTCTCCCCTCTACTCACTACCCTCCCCCTCTCTCACTACCCTCCCCCCTTGGCTGTACCCCCTGTGAGAACTTTGGCGTTGGTTGGGCTCGAGGATGTTTTATGTTAATAGCGGAGACCGAAGGCCGAAGCCTTAATGTTCACTTGAACACACCGTGAATAAGTGGTAAAAGGTAATGAATTCAGATACAGGAAGGATTTTACGGATGTCCTCCCTCCCCCCACCCGGAAAACGACCTGAACCATCTGTTGATACGGATCAGGTTCAAGCACAGAGAAACTATTGTTCCAAACCGCGCCAAGAAGGTATCGGTTACTTGTATATCGTTATCAGTGATGATCTATAGCAATGGATACCATAAGCTTCCATTGATTAGCGTGGAACTTCTCAAAGAATAATTATTATTATTATCGACGTTGAGTGTAGACGATCGGTATATGGAGTAAGCAATTCTGAGAGGAAAGCAATTTGTTGGAGTGTTATAACAGTCCATAAAATATATTAAGAATACTGGAAGGAACTATTGCTTAAAATAATGTCACCATGTGAGTGATGAATTAATTATAATCGTTTTGTTAGTTTTACAAATCTTTAGCAACATTTACTCATCTAAATCAAAATGCAAAAAACTGAGTACGATTTTATTGCTCTTATGGTAACATGACCACACACACATTATTATTTTTCCATAATGTTTGATTGGCTACTAATTAGGGTACAATATAAAGTAATTTCAAGTTAATTACCACTTTAAATCCGGCGAATCAAAATGAGATTGGGTTCACAAAGATAACATCGTTAGAATGAGAAAAAAATTATTAACTTTCTATGACTACTTCTCTGAGACGTATAAACAAATATAATATTATTTTCAGGAAATTTAGGATAAGGTAAACCGGGATAATTAGAACCAACAATTTTAAAAAGAAATATTTGAGACACTATTACCTACTGGAAGTGAGTTCAAATTTACTCGATTTGTTCACGTAATCGGGAAGACCTTTCTCAAACGATAAGTGTAGTAGTAATATGCCTCAGAAATATGACTCACGAATAAAAATTATGTTTATCTGCAAATAAAAAGAAACTTTCATGGTTTCAATAGCAAGTATACAGCAGAAAAAGAAGAGAAGGAAGTGCTCAAATTAATGTGTACAAAGTACGAAAACAATATCTCTGACTGCTTCGCTTTATCTTTAAAGGAAGGAATAAATAACATGTGATGATAGTGTTGCAGAGGTACGAAAGCAATCATCATGAGGGACCTTTTAGGCTAATATTCCATTTACTGTAGTCTCATTTACTGCTTAAAATACGAAAATAGAAGAATATGTACGGAAATGTAATTAATGTTTTTATTTTTAAAATTAAGGGCACGAAGAATGTCATCAATTTTTTCTCAATCAATATTTCTTATTGTTTATCAAATAAGATTCCTCATCTGCTCTTTAGTTTATTCAAATTTCCGCTAGCTATTTTCCAGATGCTATTTCTAATTCCTTTAGGTAAACTGCACCTTTCATTCTCATTTCTTTACATGATTTGTTCTCTTTGTTTAGACTGTTCAACTTCAAGGCATCTTTAACTTTATGCACTACACTTGAAATCTTAACTCAACTGTTGGAATCTACGCGCTTCTCACTCCTAACAAGCGAATCCTGTCATAGGGGGCTGCCATTTAGCGGATTTTGTGTTAACTGCTGTCGTGCTTGAACGAAATCGTCCCGTGCATTACTTGAATGTAGTTCCTCTTCTGCTCGCTTTCACGCTACAAATAGCATACACGTGGTTCAGAGGACGAATGGATAATAATGTTTTCGTAATAAGTAGCAATGTTTTCCACCAATCATTTCTACTGCACGAATTCAAATGCCTTACATGAACCTCGAATTTTACACCAATTTACACTTATCCCGGTTCACTTTATATTTCATTATTGGGTTGCTAGTTCTGGTGTGATATCAAATCTCTTATTTTCTATAATTTACCTAAACGTGTCATATACAACACACATTTAGTTTTAAACGATAATTTTGGATAGCTTTAGCCCATTTTTTAAAATTTCAAATTCTATATCAAACGAACATTGTTTATCTAGCAAATACTATCCAGCAAGTAGTAGACTATTTAAATTTTAATAAGCATGTGGGGGCTTCAAAATACTTTTCGCTTTCTTACGTATGAAGTGAAAACAATATTTGTTTACTAACATGTCACTAAACTTACGAAATTGCCGCATTGATGCCATAACCTAGTATGAATGCATCGCGATGCAAGCAAGCCACCTTGTTTTCTTCCTGTTTACAGTCTATTTTCGAAAGCTCAGTAGAACATGGCATTTCGCTGTGCAACAATATTTGAAATATGTTATGTACACTTTCATAAGCAAAAGCAACAGGCAAAAATGACTGAAGGCAAGAAAAATTTTCTTGAACTGCACCCAAGTTTCTGTGCGATTGGGATCTTTTAAATTGAATCAGCTGAAACATCACATGTGCAATAGAATAAAGCGTACAATTTGATTTAGAAGACAGAATGACTGTCAAGCAACCTTGCTAAGAGAAAAAAATTGATTTCTGAAGAAGGACAACACGATGCTTAAAAAGCTGTTTGATGAGTTGTCTAACCATTTGTTTCGGTCATACGTCTCAAGATAATAGGCAAAAACATGCGAGATTTGCGTAGACGCTTCGCCTAGCCTCTTTGCGTCTGTACTTCTGATTGGTCCGAAGGGTATAAAGCGAAAACATGCGTAAAGAACTCTAAAACCTGTTTTACACCTACTCGAACAATTTTTTTTATTATCTTGCAACTACTATGACAACATCCTGACGAAGAAAACTTAAGGAGAGAATACAATGGGTCTTTCTAAGTGTTTATTAATGAAGTTTTTAAATTTTTAAATGACAGTATATAAAAAATTACGTTTCATTTTTATAATTCTCGTAATCGTACAAAAATCTGTATATATTTATACCTTCTCTTAACTACCTAGGTCTTTAGTTTCGCGGAATATTTTAATGAGAAAAAATAAATTTCTAGAAAATGACTGTAAATTGTAGCCCAACGTTGCACTGAACTATTCTAGTTTCTGTGAATATGAAAATATGACTTTAAATTACAAGTATAATGTATTAACTTTCACATGTAATAAGAGCTAACATTTCATTTTTGAGTTTCTAATCAAAATTAAAATAAGCTTTCCAATATTTTTCATTTATTTTAAATACATAATTTGCCTTTTAATGATTCTTTTTGGTATTTTATTTTCGATGTATCATTATACTTCCAATCAAAATTTATTTTCTGTATGAAAATAAACATAAAATTATTCGTAACTTTTTATTATTATACATTATTATATATTATGCGACATCTAACTTTTTGAACAAAATAGATTAACTATGAAAAAGTTAAAAACCAGTTCATTCATTAAATGTTCATAATAGTATAAATAGTAGTATTAGTATAAGCATATATAAGTATAAGTATTAGCATAATAGTATTAAATGTTCATAATAGTAGACAATATGAGCAAATTCGATAAATAAAAATCTTATATAGAACTAATTTTGTTCAAACACTACAATTTCTTTATTTTACATTATACTATATTTTTCAAAACATTTTTTGTTATGCTAATGATTATTTCATTTCTTGCCGATAGGTTTACTGAGGAAAAAAGGCTTATTCATTGTTAGCAATCTATGCCTGATGTAGCGAACTCGTTTGAATAGTGCTGCCATTCGGTTGCAGCCTCAAACGAGTAAGGCAAACGGCGCAAACAAGCACACAGAGTTCATGAGTGTAAATCACATTGACACGAGCGAAGTCGATTAGGCGTAAAACATGCATACACATGCATATGGGAGCAATCACAAAACGTTTGAAGAAATAAATAAGCACAAATATCTGCACAAATGCTTGCAACACAGCTATTAGTAATACTAGAAAAAATAATTACCAGAAAATGAAAATAAATATTAAAAATATTTTTGCAAAAAGGCAACGATTATTTCTATCTCAACAATCCGGAGCGCGAAACCAATTAAAAATATGCAGTTAAAAGCCCGTGATAACCATGTGAACTCTCTAATGAACTTTTTGATAATGCAATAACCTATGTTTTACATGAATCGTACTCGGATTTACCTTATAACTCATGTAGATTGATACACTCTGTCGAGAGTTCTCTCTGTATAAAGAACGAATATACGAAACAATGTACACGGCCTCTTGGATTCTGTGATGAGGAATTTGCCACTGTTTAATGTATACATTTTTAACTTAAGAAATTGTAAATTAGGGAAAAATATAAAACAAGAAATAGCAAATATCCAACAAATATATTCCTAAACAAACGTAGTGTAAATCACATACATACACGCGTACGCATGGTGCTTTCAATGAACTCACTATTGCCAACGAAGTGGATGGGGTCAAATACTTTCAGTCTCGCCGTCAAATAATCTGATCTGTTTCACCTGTCCAAAAGCTCATCCCACGCACGCAGTAAGTTGCTCAGCCACCAACTAAGGTGGCTCAGGGCTCAGGGCATTAACTGATGTCACCGCAGTGCCTCCTTGGGACCGACAGGTCCGAGTTCAATAGGTTCAGGTTCGGGACCCGACGGGGGCAAGATTTTCGACACTAGTTAAATAGATGGCTAGTTAGATCCAGTACAGCCACAGTATGGAGGAGAATTCTATTGGCGACTGTTCTGACTAGTAGTTTTCCGTGGTTAATATCAGGCCGTGGTTAATATATCTCCGATTAATATCAGGCGAATGGCTGGAGCACTACCCCAACAAACGGGCCAATGACCGCGCGTGATCTATCCTTCCTCTTCCTCGTTTTACGCTCACCCCTTAATTACACATCATTACATGTACATACATACACTACCACCCCTGGAGACCCGTCGGACCCACAAAGCATGTCCCCCGGCTGGAGTAGTATTCAGCTGGGAGGAGATACCTAGATACCTAGTGGATTTGGGGGAAAATCCCGCAAACCCACGGTTAAGTTGGCACCGGATCCTACCATCCGGCGGGAGAGTATGGATTACATTTACAGGACTCTTAGCACATTGCTTATAGCACTTTACGAGCCCGGAAACACGCAATAATCAATAGATTAACTATCCTATTTAATTATTAGTACCTATATGCGTAGATGCCATGCTTACGCGGACACATAAGAAAGATTTATGTTAAAATAAACACGTTTGTAAATGACAATTAATATTTCTTATTTTGTTTTATTTCTTACCAGGAACAGATCGATTTGTTAAAATTTCAAAAATTTAGACGTAGATATTTAAATTCTCCATAAGCTCTCAATTTTGCGAGTATATTTCAAAATGTCTTGATTTAAGCGTGTTTTATGTCATGACATATACTGTAACACTCACGTGATTATGAAAAGTATTTCCTGGTAACATTTAGTCGAAATCTAGTAAGTTTCAGATAGCTTGTGTGAATTTTTATCGCAGGAAAATAGGGTACCGAGAACATAGTGGTTAATAGACCATATCGCCTTGTTTCCAAAGGTGGATAGAATCACGACTCGATGACGAAAAACTTTGCGAGAACATTTATAAGTGGTTCAAGATTATTTTAACACTCATCTGTATCACTAATTTCCATAAACGTCAAGAAAATGATGCAGTCTTGGGCTTTGTGAGAGATACCTATGGTTTCCTTAGATACTCGGGAACTCGAAAAATAACCAAAAACAATTAAAACCAAAACCGTTTGATTTTGACTGAAAAATGCAAATATTTAATTGTGTTATCTTGCTTATTCTCTTACTACACGTAGCGACTGAATTGTCATACTTAGTGCGACACTTCTTAGGACACAACTCAAGTCATGCGACACCCATTCCCTTGGTGGCCCGCCAATAAACATTAGATATTTTTGGGTTGGGTCAAAGAACATCAACTTTTGTATATACTTGATATTTAAAAAACCGATGTACTGTATATATATACTCTACTATGTTATTGCAGTAATCGGGAAGACTGTTTTTGTTAATATGGTTAATTTCTTGCAGTGTTGTAGGGAATTAGTATTTTATTTGTTGTTCTTGAGCTGTGTACGTGTTAATTTTTGGAAAGTTTTGCGAGAATTTTTGCTGCAGACCATGCAAATCATATGGGTGGTTTGGCAAACATTTCACAAACGATTGATAACTTGTATTGGGGGCTGTAGTACTCCTTATTGTTTTATTATTCTGTTAAACGCAGAAATTTACCCCCAAAAATTATTTATTCATGTTACTGAAATTGAAGAAGATTGCACTTTAAAACTTTTATGGGGAGAAAATACTTCTTATTAATAGTAGAGCAAATTTAACTGAAAGCGTGATGCGAGTAAACTGTAGCGAGTATTTGCATTAGGGAGATTGTTCACGGCGAACGTTACAGCAATCTACAGCACTTCCGAGCTTCTGCGCATGTGCAGTTCAAGTTTTGCATCACTTGTGCATCTGCGAATGAGCAGAAGATCGATAGTACTGTCGATTACTGTACGCTATGCCGAGAAAAAACTGCTTATTCTGTTGTTGTGAGTTGCCCATTTATCTACGACTTTCATGGATTCATTTTTAAATTAACTACTAGAGAGTTCATTTTAATATTCTCACAAGCTTTTTTACATGATTTGTACCAATCATTGAAATGTCATTTTGAGCCTCTTTCGGAACAGAGTAAATGATTCGTAAATCCATCCCTTACCTAATTCTTCATTCGCTAAACTGACACTTCAAATGCTTTATCTGCTGTCAGAAGAATTTCGGCGACGCCCAAATGTTTTAACATCTTTAAAAATAATCTTCCTCCGACCTGGATGGCCGAGGTGGCTAAGAGCGAGTACCGACTCAGCGCTTCGGTCCGAAGGGTCGCGGGTTCGAGTCCCGCCTTGGGCATGGCTGTTTGTCCCTTGACTTTGTGTGTGTTGTCGCGGCAAGGCCTCGCGTTCTGCTGACCCCAGATCAGAGGAGCCCGCAAGAGTGTTTGTCTAGTATATGGTCGAATATGCGTTCCTTCGGGACGTAAAGGGCAACCGGCTGTCGGCTGGATAAAAGTCCTAGGAAAAAAAAATAATAATCTTCCGCCAGCCCGAACCGAAAATACATAGCTGGCGGCGAATTCTAGAGGACAGACGGCTACTCTCATCGATCGTTTGTGGTTTCCAGAGATCAATTCCCGTGGGATGTCAACACAATATCCACAGGAGGAGTCCAGTCCTTTCTTCGACATGCTTGTCTCCATCCCTGTCTCCACACGTTATCTACACATAACTTGTTCGTAACTTTGTGCATGTCGGAAATCGATTTGCGAAGCTTAATATGGAAAGCCTGGAAAAGTTTGCGACTAAAGACTAGTGGTGGAGATATTTTGTGGAGAATGTACTGGTGTCCGACAGGTGTGAGCCCAGCATTTTGAGTTTCCTAACATTTTGATAAATTCACTGAGTGTTACGCAAAGTAGAACCATCTGTTCCTCTCATTGTATCGTAAAATATTAAAATAATAACGAAAAGTATGTCCAGGCCGACCTAGATGGCGCAGGGACTTAATACATTTATGACCAAGTATGCATTACATCCGGGCTGATAATTCGGATCCCGCGAAAGCAATAATGTTCGGTTGTGGCACAATGTGCATTCCTAGTACACCTGGCATCACCTTTGAGTAAATCATTCCTTTAATTCCTTTACATTTCCTGGAAAAAGTGTAACCTAGGATAAGACCAGCTGCGCGACGTACGGGTCTACAGACCGAACGTTAATGCCATCTCGCCCTCTAATACAAGACTAAGCGCAATGAACCCAGGAACTACTACGCTTATCCAATACAGTACTACAGTACTGAACTACGATCGAAACATGCTCGCAAGCCACGTAGGCGCGATGTATGGGATGGCTGTATCATGGTCGTTGAACTTCGAGTAAACAGTGTCATTCGTGGATGGGATGTCTGTAGGTAACGAAAGATGCCTGTTCGTGAAATAGTAATACATACAAACGTCCAATACATTATACCCTTTTGCAGTACATAACCCTCGTACCACTTTATTGTTCTCCTTGCGACCAACGACGTCGAATTTTGATAGAATTTGGTGAGAAGTGAAGCGCGGAGAAAATAAAAAAGATATGCTCATTCCTATATTATTAAATTCTTCAATTTGGAAAAGATCGTATGTGTGGTTTAGGCGCTAGATTTGTTCACATACGACAGACGGACGGACAGATGGACGTTTTGAAAAAACTAGTTTTTCGGTATCAGGGGACCCCAAAACGTTTATTTCCGTTGAAATCTCGAAATCGATTTTCCGCAGCATTACATAACTTTCTCTGTACTTCGCATATTTCTCCCGGATATACGTATGTATACGAGAAAGTAAAAAAAACTTACAAGAGCATATGCTTTATACTTTTACACAAGTGTATTTGATGAACTTGAATGTGAAGTATATATTTTACGATCAAACAAATGGTTTAAAAATGTGATTACTACTAAAAACTGTAAATCGTTCAACAGTAAAATTCAAATATTAGAATATTGCCTTTCGATTGACAGTATTTATATGATTTTAATTTCAATCCTCAGCGAAATGCAACCGTTAGCCCTTTTCGGCCAAACTTCAGGTGAATGGTTTGACGGGTGGATGATTACGATATGAGCTAAATGATAATGTAAAAATTTTGAATGGCACCCGGGGCAAACGGTGACACACCATGACAATCTGTCGCGAACCTTCTTTCACCACCACGAATTCCAAATGGATAGACCGGGATATCAACCTCGATGTTCAGGGCGAAGGTAAACAATCGGGCACTAAAACACGGCCCCTGGACTACACCATTATTCCGTCTCCATCGCATCCCTTTAAGACCTGGAGTTATTTTTCTTCTCAATTTCAAATTAATGTTATTCTTATAATAATTCTAGGTCTGAAAATGTGTGGAAAATATTTTTTTAAATTATTGTATTTCTAGATTCGACATGGGCGTACCCGCACGACCGTGATTGTTAGGTAGCAATGACTTCAGAATTTCTAAAATAAAACTATTCAATCTATTGCTTAAAAGAAAAATATAATAGAAGAGAAGCATATTTTAACATAAAAATTAACTTATTTTTTACACGAAACAATTTTAACAACTTTAAAACAATTTTTAAACAAGTTTGTTTCGTAAACATCGTAAATAACCAATGCATTTTTCATTGTTTAAAATATGTAGCTGAAAAAAGGCATTTTTAACAAAAAATGACTTATTTTTTACATGAAAAGGTTTAAAATATTTTTTGTTTTGTAAACAACATAAATAGACATTCCACTTTCACTGCGCATTTTGGAAAGGTTCTTGCAAATATTTACCGACAACTATTAAAAAAATTCAAACATTACTACTTTCTTCATAGAACTCCAGTAGCACTTAACACCGAACTATCGCTATCGTGATATTTGACTATTATACACTTTTATACACTATACTAATATACACTATTATATATTACTAAAACATAATTTTAAAAACCGAAATTTTAACGTAATACACTTCTATAGTATATTAAATTTAATTTACACATTATTAGAACACAATCTAAGCAATCGTCTATAATTTGCGATATACATGAATAAACAAACAAACAAAAGTCCATATTTACTGATACAGCCACGTGTAATTTGAATTCGAAAGCAATCGGGCCCTGTGATCTATGAGTGCGATAAAGATGCGGTCTAGCAGTGTAATGTGCCATTACTGCCGTTCCCAAAACCATCACGATCGTTGTGCGTCGTTGCTATCAAAAACACACCAAGCTACACAAATCTTCGATACGCCGAACCTTCACAGTCGTGAGAATCGGGGCTTAAAGAGGTATGACGCTCGTATCACAAAACCGCGATGACGTCAAACCGAAGATGGACCACACCAGCATTTGTTACATCACGCGCGTCACAGTATTATTATTTCTCCCGGGGAGCAAAAAGCGCGATTTTTCGCGCAGCGCACCGCGTCGCGTCGCCTTGACTCCCTGGGAAGGCCTACACCCGGGGCACAGGGAGGCCTTGGCTCTCGTTTTTTGTCCGCGCACCCTCGGGTCACGACCACCGCTCCCGCCTCCGCCTCCGCTCCTGCCGTCAGCCCACCTCTCGCCATATTACCAGTGATAATAATAATAATAATAATAATAATAATAATAATAATAATAATAATAATAATAATATGTATTTGGCGTTATTGGGTCGGTAGTCCGACTTCGCCGCCCAGCTACCGGTGTCCCCTTTGCCTGGGCCTAGTTAAATTCCCATGCTTGGGGGTAAGAGCGACATGAGGCGAACATGACGTATTCTCTTCACCGTAACTAGCAGGATCCGCCTGCTTGAGTCTTTCTTCGTCACTCAGCTACAGAAACTGGGACGATTTTGAAGGAAAGCTACAAATAGATGTTTTCCTCGACCGGGAATCGAAACCGGGGACCACAACACGGGAAGCTAGTATGCTGC
This sequence comes from Teleogryllus occipitalis, assembly GCA_011170035.1. Taxonomy (NCBI): domain Eukaryota; kingdom Metazoa; phylum Arthropoda; class Insecta; order Orthoptera; family Gryllidae; genus Teleogryllus; species Teleogryllus occipitalis. The sequence continues at coordinate 235,978 of BLKR01001388.1, forward strand.
CCATGAGCCATCTCGGTATAATAATAATAATAATAATAATAATAATAATAATAATAATAATAATAATAATAATAATAATAATAATAATAATAAGCTCCTTATATTAAATAAGAACCTTTGAATGTTATTGACAACCAGAATATGAGGTTATACTGGGACAGAGAAATAAGAAGAGATGTTACTTTTTTCAGCCAACCGCCCTGACATCTTGTTCTTATACAAAAGTAGACAAGAGATGCATATTATTGAGATTGTCACCCCTCTCACTCATATCACATCAGTACTACCAACAATACTAAGATTAGTAAATATAAGGATTTGACAGATGAAATAAAGAAGCTCTGAAAGATTTTTAAAAAATGCTACCATTCATCCTACAGTAATTTCAAATTCTGGAGTAGTGTTAAAATAGACAAAGCGTCAACTCGAGACATTAGAAGCTGAAAAACTGCTGATGACAATGCAAAAATCGGTAATTCTGAATGTACGTCATTTAGTAAGCATATTACTGGGAGAAAACCTTGATTAAACCAACAGAATCCATTGTAAGTGCCCGTACTTGCTCGCCGGAGCCGTACGAGTGAGCCTAGGCGAAGTGACTGCGGCAGGTGAATGTCCCCCCCCCCCCGCGAGGAAGAAGTAAAAAAGTAGTAATAGTATTAGAAGTAGTAGTAATATAATAATAATAATAATAATAATAATAATAATAATAATAATAATCATTATTATTATTATTATATTACATATATTTCCCGTCACGCAACAATTATTGTAACTCCAAAGCTACTTAGCAGAAGTAATTGTTTTAAATGATGGTAGAGTGACGAAAACCTCATTGTCATAGGATTAATCGTTTCCAAATTATGTGCGATTGTAATGAGTTGAAATAATCTGTTTTCCACGACACAAACTGCGCACTTCTTCTTTCGTCTTTAAGTAGATGCAGGACTCAGGAATAATTCTAGGGGCTCGTGCGAACATTCCGAACTTCGTTAAACATTGTTTTAAAAGAGAAAGTAACTTCCGTAACTTGGAAAGGCCCGGTTCTGAACTGTGTGCTACATCCTTCACGTCAGGTGTTGTGGGTGGTTTGGGGGAAATTTAGGCGATAATCACTTCTTTTTTTTCTGACATTAGAGAACACAAAGAGCAGTAGCAATCAGGATCATAATGCATTTGTATCCTGTCCGAATCTGTGGTAACAGTATAATTGTAGATTGGATGTCTACACATCATAATAACAGTGCTGGATTCAAGAACAACAAATAAAATACTCTCGTTTAACACTGCAATAAATTAAATACTTAAACAAAAACAGTGTTGACGAATACTGGTAAAAAAGCAGTATAATATATGCCTAGGGTCTTATATAATATAACCTCAGAGCAACTTGTGGCCCGGTTCTCTACATGAATTTCAGAAACGTTGCTGTTCCATAAAGTAACAGATAAATATCAAATATTTAACTTGGGTGAAAATAGTAATCCTCTCATAAATATCTTACGAGGCAATTGAACCCCATTAATGGATATGGTAAAGTCTAAAATTTTAATGGAAATTTTGGAAATTTATTGGGAAATCACTCTGCATTCGCGTTTAATAATTACCATGAAATACTCTGTATTTGGTCGCTAACGTGGGAGACAAGGGACATGACACTAGGTGAGAACATAAACAAGAAAAAAATTATTATTATTATTATTATTATTATTATTATTATTATTATTATTATTATTATTATTATTATCAATAGTAATATGTACTGTGTGTCTTTTTGAAGAAACGTAAACTACTCTCACTAGAAGTAGACAAGCAACTTTCTGATATTTCTCCACATGATGCGTACATTGGAAATTACTGATACATTAACGACTTTTCGATAATTAATGATTGATTCATCTCGTAATTGACGAAACGTGAATGACATTAAGACTAGACCACAAGTCAAAATTCTAAATAATTGAAATTTTGTAAAAAGAAATGGTTGCGTCTTCGTCGACGCAACGCGTATCTGAACCCTTCTTGGGTATTGAGCGACTGGCATGTAGTAATCCTCCATTATTATTTTTGACAAGAGTCTCATCACGTTGCAGTCAGTTATTATTCTATCAATCAGGGGTTTGTCACCGTTAGATCTCAGGTTTCCTAGACGGTCCCCAAAACCACGAACCCGCAAAGTCTCGAATTCGCTTAACCTCCGTGAGTTCACAGAGCGTAGTTAAAGAATTCGGCTAGTGAAAATAATACATACTTTAACAATGATATTTCACGCATTAGATAACATTTTCATTCTATAATTTTTAAAGACTAAATTTGTCTATAATAAGTAACGTTCTTTAGCTTCTGAATCTACGATCCTCATTTCGATCAGATTGTTGTCCAGTTTTTTGGTCCAATTAGCAAATGCTGAAACAGACCCTTCTATTTCTTCTGTTCATAAATGTGGCTTCACTATGCGCACGTTTAGTTGAGCTCTCCTTTTGCTAGTTGTGGTAGGAGTAGAGCTGGGGATGTTGGTTCCTATTCTGTTAGCAATACAATATATAAAATTTCTGCATTTCATTTACCGATGCAAATAAGCGTTATTCGGGTATTATTAAGGGCGAAAACATTTAGTTTTCCAAAATTTCTAACCACGCTTTGTTGATACTTTCATTTATGATTCAATTTTGGATAGTTATGGGTGAGGTAGGGATTCTGAAACTCAAGAAAACGTGTGCAGATTATACGGATGGCAAATTACTCGTACTTTTCCCTCATAGTTTACATAAGTTATTTTCATGTAATTAATGATTTTTGACGAAGTAAATCAAATCAAATGTTCTTCCTTAGGTGTCTAACTATAATTTCAATGAGGTAACAAAGTATCCAAAATAGTTCCTTCAGACTAGTCCTTATCTTTACATAGAAAAACTTTATTTCATGAAAACTGCCCCACCCCCTAAAAGATTTTGCCTCTACCCGTCTAGAACAAATTCAGGGCCCGTCCAGAACTTGCATGTTCTCTTCTCGTGATGTACTGGCTCTACACACTTAACGCTTTGCAATTTTCGCTTGTAAGAAGAACAAATATGATGTTTATGTATTAGTACGAATCTGAGAAGTTTGCGAACTCACAAATATTTTTACACTAACCCAATAGAGCTTCTTCATCGATGCTTCTCTCTAAACTTTTTAAAAGAATATTCACAGCCGCTACGACATTTGTGAGTAAATTTAGAATATCTAGAGACAAATTTAAAAGTAAAAATATATGAAAGATATCTCTTTAAAATAAATTAAAAGCTTTGGGATATATTGAGAATATTGAGGGAAATTGTCAGAGACACGATCTTCTTAAAAATGTTGCATGATGTATGATGACATAGTATGAATAATATTTCTGCCTTGAGGTTTCTTAAAGACTACAGATGGAATATAATCATACAGAAAGAATAACAACATACGAACGAGGTATTTTCTTTGACAAGAATTTTGATATGAGTGTAACAAATCCAATACGTCGAAACTGCCGAAACATTCAACAAAACGGATTCCTTAAGGTATTACTTTTCGCATCAGACCAAAACATATGAATCGTCTATTATTATAATCAACGAAAACATTTTACGAATTAGATATCTAAGAGTGATTATTTCAAAATTAATTACTTCAAGGCCTCTATTCCCTCATTATTTTCAAACGAGCGTTTCTGTTGCATCCTAGCACTCGCAAAAAAGCGTTGTGTGAATCATCTATTATAATTATAATGTCCAAATCAACGGAAATATTTCCCGAATTAAACCTCTCTGAGCAATTATTTTAAAATTAATTACTTCCTTCAAGACTTCCCCAGCATTATTTCAAAACGAGTGTTTTTGTCGCACACAATACTATTTAATACTACGCATTAGCTATTAAATACCCCTCCATTTGAAACACAAAGGAAAATTTTTAACGAGCTTCTCTTTCACGGAAAAACAACCATCTTTAGACATCCAAATAGATGTATTAAGGAAGGACAATAATGTTTCTTTAGTTAATAGATACTTTTGTGTAATAATGTATCTGCACGAGTATGTATTTCTTGTAAAACTATTTTTTTAATTTAAAAACCATGTAGCCGCTTTCCATTAAAACATACAGATGATATTTGAAAATACAAAGAAAACGTGTAATTCTATTATTCTGAATCACATTAATTGTTAGCCTCTCGTGTGGCACTTGAACAGTGTGCTAGTGAAGCGGTCCCGGGTTCGATTCCCGACCAGGGCAAAAATGAGGCTGTAGTTTTCTAATACAATATGACTCAGTTTCTATATCTAAATAATGCTCAAAGCAGACCAAATAAAGTAGGTATGGTGATGGGAATGCGGCATCCTTGCCACATGGCCCCAGGCGTGGATAATAAAAAACAAGTCCCAGGGCTGGGAACACCGTTAGCTGGCAAAAGTCGGATTAATCCCATCATAAAGAGCCAAATACATATCTACATACATTAATTGTCAATCTTCTAACAAAATTCAAAAATAAAAGAAAACGGCTAGTATTTCCTCTAAGACATCACACAGGGAGGTCAGAAGAGGTTAATGATAGGAAACTTTCGAGAAATTTTCACTCACGTGTCACAGTCACACAACAGTCACTCACGTGCTGGGTGCCCAATGGTAAGAAAAAAATATCAAACTTATCAAACAATCCCAGTTGTATATCAGTAAAAAATAATCAAAATTTCTCACCCTCAGTTTCTTTCATACGTCAAATACAGTTAATATGTGAGTACGTTTCATTGTTCTGTGATAACTAAGGAACACTGTATGAAGGTTTCGGAAACGTTTCGGTAAAATTCACATTGAGAAGTAGATGAGGAAATAAGCAATTCAATGCCCCAAATGAAAAACAATCAAAGAACGGAGAAAGCATTTTGAAACACATCCAGAGGGTGAGCTGCGAAATGGATTATGAACTTTCATCACAAATCTCAAGAGAAGAGATGTCCAATATTTTGAATTGGTTGAGTTAATTGTAATTGTGTTTTTAAAACTTGTTCATTTAATTCACTTTATTTCTTACATATTTCTTGTAAAGTGTGTTATGTTTATATCTGTTTCTTGTTTCTCAATGGTATTTTAGATTATGAACGAAACATTCTAAATTTTATAAGTATAAGTTCCATGTCGTTTACATATATGAAATCATTCCAGGATGTTGTTTCGTAGCAAAAATATTTGCTCAACGTCTGTTTTTGTCTTAGTTTTTTATTTTAATGGTTTTATTTGAGTTTATTAACGTATGTATTCGCGAAAAGTATACTATATACCAATCGAGCATAGGATATTTCTAATAAATCCACTCATCGCTATGCGATTCGCATATTATTATAATAATTTCACAATATGATAATTTCACACTATTATACTAACTTCTTGCAACGTCTCAAATATCTAACATTGAAATATGCAAAAACAAATTATAACCAGCAAATCGTGTAGTTAGAAATACATATAAAGAAATATCATAAATGACAAATATAGTTTTTCAACACCTACGAATGCCTGACAGGTAATAGAACAATATTAAAAATTTAATACGCGACTCGCATATTATTAATTGACGATAATTTCACACTATTATACTAGCTTCTTGTAACGTATCAAATATCTCACATTGAAATATGCAAAAACCAATTATAACCAGCAAATCGTGTAGTTTGCAATACAAATAAAGAATAATCATAAACGACAAATAAAGTTTTTCAAGACCTACGTATGCCTGACAGGTAAAAATACGAAATTTAAAATTTCAGGTTAGAAAGTAGCTTCAACGTACTTTACATGACCATATTTTTATCACTCAGTTTATCCGTATTTACAGTCCAACCTTTTATTATTTAACTTATTATCAAATCATCTGATCCCATCACATCTGTTACAAATGTTGCAAGTATTGCTTTATTAGTGATTTTTCGTTGGCGGCATTCGACGTAAAAGAATTAGACCTGTTGTCTTGTGTAACATTATTATTTAATACAAGAGCACCTTTCGATGGCTTAACTATCGACAGTTACCTGATGTCTTGAAACCAAAAAAACTACTAGTTTTATTTTCAATGTTGCAAGTCGAGCCATATTAAGTTCACAGTCACTGAACTGCACCTAATGGTCTACATTTCTTGCTAAAAGAAGAAAATGACAAATTAGCAGCGGCCTGAAACGGTCATTGTGAGCAGTCGCTCGCCTTGACAAGATTCACGACTCTCGACGACGCGTGGCGTCCACGCGCTGGGCATGGAAATTCCCTCCAGCCGAAGAATTCCACAGCGACTCAAAAGCACTCACGAGTCGCGAACCCGACCCCCGCCACCGATTCACTCGCACAAAAGGAAGAGGCGAACACTCCGCGCACCGTTAACGGATCGACCGCTGGACCTCGCTTGCGACTCTTCCACTCGTAAGGTCGCATGGAGCCCGCATTCCCGCTCACAAACCACTGACGTGCTTCGTATGCAATCCAGTGGAATCGTAGCTCGTATACAGTCCAGCCGGTGGGTCACAATTACTAAAGCAAGGCCAATGACAGATAAAAACTACACAGTGAGAGGATCAGTACTGCAGTTTCAACAAACAATGTTAGAGATTTAATATTTCTATTCCAACAAAGATTTTACATCAATTAGAAATTATCTTCAATCCATGCAGATATATAAAATGTAATTTGAAAAGTTTAAATATTTTCCGTATTTTTGAACTCTTTCAATAATTTTCGATTGATGAGCACTTTTTATGTCAAGATTCACAGTTCTTAATTCATAGTTTCACATTTTCATCATTGCGAACGAAAGTCAAAAATCTGTAACAAAGCGCAGATTTATCTTGCACCAAAAAAAAAAAAGTTTTAAAAAGCTATGTATTTTCCATTGTTTCAAACTACATTAACTTCATATCAATTAGAATATTCTTCTGTAAAGATTAACAAAAAAAACACAACTAAATAATAGTTTCACAGACGAACGAGAATATTAATTTCAGAATCACAAAACTCAATCCTCAAACTGGCATTTATGGCGTTTTACAGAAACCCACCTCGGGGACAAAAACGCAAGGTATGGATGAGGCTATATTAAAAATAATCAATCCGCGGTTAAAAACGTACCGTGAATAATGTGGCGATTTGTGGACCACACCCTCTAATCCAGAAAGCAAGGCGGCCTTTTCGGAATCGTTAAAACCACCCTATCAAATCCATGGCCAAGAACGTACAGTACCCGACGTGACGATGTGCCGACAACACTTCACAGCCAGTAGATGCGAACGCAATGTAGTCGTTGAGGCGATGCCGGAATCTCACTACCCAAACCGTCAACACAAACGTCAGGTGTTCCTTGTGGCGAATAGAGGATCACACTGTAGTCAACAGGAGTCTAAGAGCGTGCGTTGTCCATTGTGTCGGTGGGCCTACCTGTGAGTGAGCAAATCCGACGACGTGTAGAGCCGGTTGGCGGAAGCTGAAGCGACGCGGCGGAGACGAGAACGCAGAGCGGAGCGGAGCGGAGAGTGTCGGCGACCGCGGCGGAGGAGCGTCTCGACGCGACTGCCGCACACGCGTCGCGACGCCGGCGCCGGACCTCAGCCACGCTGCCTCCGCCGCGCCGCCGCCGCCGCCATCGCCGCCGCCATCGCCGCCGCTGCCGCCATCGCCGCCCTCACGACCGCCGTTGCCACTACTCTGCCTCCTTCTCCTCCTCTTGCTCTCCCTCTCCCTTTTTTCACTACCACCATCACCACCACCTCCTTCGCTTCTCTCTTTCGTTGCCTCCACTTTCGTTTCCTCTCCTTCCCCTTCATACTTTTTCATCTTCATCACTTCTTCTCCTTTTCTTCCTTTTCCTCTTTATCCTCCTCCTTATTATTCTTCTCCTCATTCTCCTCTGCCTCGCCTTCTCTTCCACTTTCTCTACCTCCCCTTCTCTTCCATTTTCTCTTCCTCCCCTTCTCTTCCATTTTCTCTTCCTCCCCTTCTCTTCCTTTTTCTCTTCCTGCCCTTCTTCTCCACATTCTCTTCCTCCCCTTTTCCTCTTTCCCTTCCTCCCCTTTTTCTCCACTTTCTCTTCCTCCCCTTCTTCTCCTCCTCCTTTCTCTTCCTCCTTCACCTCCTCTTCATTCTTCTCCACCTCCCCCTCCTCCGACGCCTCCTCCTCACCGCTACCACCACGACACCTGTTCTTGACCTACGACCGCCACCCCCACCCCCGCTCGAAGACACGACACCCAAAGCCGTCATTCGAGTTCATGATCATTATCTTTTGTTGAGGCTCGGGAAGACTTCAAGAATTAGAGAAAGGAAAAAAGATACAAAAACAGCTGGGAATACATTATCTTTCTACAAAAACGACAATTTTTTTCACAATATGAGGTACTAAGCAATGTGTTATGCAAAGTTATTTGGCTACTTTTATGTAGGTATTATTAAAAAAGAGAAACATACGAAAAGAAAACAGCGCTAACGTATTACACACACTGATGTGAAAACAGCATCTTTTGCTAATAAGCGTACATGAAGAACTTGGCTGTGGATAGTCCTATGTCACATCGAATTCATTCTGAGTAATAACAAAAAGGTTTCAATCCGACATTCCTCGTCATTTGTTACAACAGCATTACAAAACTCGCACAAAATGAAACACTCGATGCGGTGAATGAGTTAGTAGTATTATATTTTTTTATATTTTTATGCCGTGTAGAACTCTCAAGAGGCGAGCCCTTTCAATATATAAATGTATTTGTATCATAATTCCTGATCACATAATATTTGAATTATATGTTGTACCAATCTTCTTCGTGCATGACGTTTGAGATAAACGTGGTGAAGCCGACCGTGGTTTCCTAGTGGCACGCAATAGCAGCAGCTTGTCCAGTTGCGTCATCTTCCCTCGAATGAATAAGTGAAGGGAGTAGAGCGTCGTTCCAGCTGAGCGCTTCTGCCATGTACTTATGACGCCTAACATCAAATATTTACATCGTTTAGAGCATCTAGACAGTAGAGATATCAGACTGAAAAATATCGAAGGACCGAAATCAACTGGAGAGGTGGCTCACGACACCAACTGATATCACTGCAGTACCTTTGACCGAGAGTGGCCGAGATTGCAGAATTTTCGATACTACGTAAATAGCTAGGTCACTGTCTGGAGGAGAATACTAGCGCCTAGCCATTTTAATCGGTAGTTTTCCGTGGTTTCTCCGATCAACACCAGGCGAATGCCGGAGCAGTACCCAAACAAACGGGCCACGGACCGCGCGCGATGTTTCCTTCCTCTTCCTTGTCCTATCCTCACCCCCTTACATACCCACACATACACTTACATGAACTACATTACCACACAGGTCGAGAGACCGGACGGGAACTTCGAGCTTGGGACGATGTCTGATGGTGGAAGATATCTGGTTGAAGAATACCCCGTCAGCCGACGGTAGGTCTGCGCCGGATCTTAGCATCCAGCAGGGGAAGATCACCGCCACATCCTGGGAAAAATGCACCACACTTACGGAACTAATGACTTTGACAGTTGAGGCATCCGGAATCGCAATTCAATCAAGATTTAAATCTATTAGCTTTAGAGTGCCCACTGAGGATCATGTTGCCGGCACTCGGCAAGGGAAGAAAAGCGCGGCAACGCTGCTTCTAACGAGGCCCAAGAGTCAAGCACAAAGGAGCACGGTACAATGTATACATATGTATATGTATGTTTGTGTTTATGAAGTGTATGTGTACAAGGCAATACTCATGTTATTTACTGTGTATGGGCATTATACTTTTTTAAAATTGTAACAGCTCACTTATAAAGCTAGGAAGGGCGAATCCACTATTTTCAATACATTCTATTCTCTACTAATTCTACTTATAACAACATACAATCGGAAGCCCCGCGAACTGCGCATGCGCTGAAGATCGATAGTGCGTTCAATCGATATAACGCTTCGCCGTGCAAGAACTCCCTATTGAGAGCCTCACTGACGAGTATCTATGGGACGGAGTTGAGAGATTTTTATTAGAACCCACACATCATTCAACCGGAGCCCGGATGGCGACGCTCTTAATTGGGGCCACGTATTGCGTTGAGAAAGGGTTTCCCGGGTGATTCAGAAGTTTCGGAATCCGGACGGCCAGAACTGTGGCGCTATGAAGTAATCTTTGGCAGTTACACGACGAACGCTCCTCAACTCTGACATACACATAAATGCACGTAGCTTTAATTGCCTTTCAACATTATTGCATGTTGTTGTTTTGTTTGAAACGGTATCATAGACAATTATCGCAAGAGTTTCAATTATTCATCACACGAGGTTTCCCACGCAATGTTGTGAAGTTTTACCACTCCCGACAAAAAGAGATCAGATCAATTTTACTTGACTCAGGGCGCTTAAACTAAGGACAATACATTTATACGTGTCAAAAAAGTCTTGGCGGGAGTTTAAGCACTATTATCATGTCGCCTGTATCCTCGTTTTTGCGCAACATAAGTAATCATTCAATTTTCAAGTACTAGGAAGAGTGCCGTCAGCAACTAAGGAATGCAAACTACAGAGGGGAATTGACACGCCTAAATAATTTCTTTCAGCTCTAGCCATCTAAAGTTACCTCGGCGGACCAGAGTTCAACAATTTGGGCGACCTCGGTGGAGCAGATCTGAAGGCTGCGAATTCGAACCCGCGTAAGGCAAGTGTGCAATTGACTTCTCGCTCCATTACATGTACATTTACACCACTATTTTCCTTGTCTCGTCATCATTCGTGATCGCTCTTATGAATATTCATTCATCCCTCATGTTGGATTGATTGATTGGTGTTTCGGGGCGTGTCAACTCTAGTCCTATACGTTAGTGCATGTTGTTTTAATCGCAGAAAGTGGTGGTGATTTCCCCGTTGGATGGGGTGATCCAGCGCCGATTTACAAGTCGGATCGCGGGGTTTTCTCAACCAGGTATCTCCTTTAGCAGCGACAAGCTCTAAGCTCTCCACTGGTTTCCAGGCATGTGTGGTAATGTAGCGCATGTAAGTGTGTATATAAGTAAGGGGATAGGACTAGGATGAGGAAGGAAAGATTGGTTGCGGTACGTGGCCTATTTGTTAGGACACTTCTCCGGCATTCGCCTGGTGTGGATCGGAGAAACTACGGAAAACTACCGATCAGAGCAGCCGGCCGCTAGAATGTTGCTTCCGACAGCGGATGAATTCGACTTTATGTAGCTAGTGTCGAAAATTCTGCCACCGTCGGGACTCGAACCCTAGGACATCCCGGTCAGAGGAAGTCCCGGACATCAACTGATGCCCTGAGACACCTATACCGATACCATTCATCCCTCATCATTAATGCAGTGGAAGGCAACGGTACACCACGAATTTTATCACGTATTCGTGAAAGTTATGTCATGAAGTTTCCTCGTCCTCCTATGCTCAGAAATGAGCAAAGGAATAACCTAAACTCGGCCTGCAACTTCTCGCCGCCGTCGTTTCCGCGTGACGCTGCAACCCGCTCACCTTCCCACCTCAAAACACCACCGGGGCCGCAAGCTCCTTGCTGCACCCCCGAAAGGAGATTGCGTTTCTCCGTAGGCGTTGCCGACATCAGTGACCGCACGGCTTACGTCATATTTACACCGTCCTCTGAGTCGCCGTGTCGCAGTCTTCGCCTTTGTCCTCTCGGAGAAAAACTCACGAGTTTTGTTGGCACTGCTACCTTTGCTCCCACTCTGTAGCCGATCCCAACGACGTAGCCACTGTTGGAAGCCGCGATAGCTATATTTCATCTTCACAGACATGCCTGCTATGGTAGTCTGTTTCTTAACACGTATCAAATGACAGTAAGATTGTTACGTAATTACATTTACCACATTATGCCACATAATACATTTGCTCGATATTGAGATCCGTATTCGCATAACAACAACAACAACAACAATAATAATAATAATAATAATAATAATAATAATAACAATAATAACAATAATAGCAACAATAATAATAACAATAAAAATAAAATAGCCCCTGGCGGTTGGAGAAAGTTTTCATATATGCCTTGGTGATCTCATCGGAAGGAGTGAAGTCGAAAACTTATAAAAAAAATTGAGAAATTTAGAACTACCAATAAAATTGCAAACTGTTGGAAAAGAGGAAGTCTTACTTCAAACTTGTCACATTATTCGAAGGTTTTACAGAAAGCTCAAGTGGGATAGGGTGGATTCCATTTTCATTAGAGAAGAATCTGCTTCTAAGACACCAAAAGACAGATTACTTTTTCCCAGTTTAACGGAGAAATCGAGTCAATAATAATAATAATAATAATAATAATAATAATAATAATAATAATAGGAAGAAGAAACTACATTCATATTTTATTGCAGAAGATATCCATCACCGGCCTCGTCCAATTACGTAGAGCTGAAGATGGTGGGATCGAGCCCATACACGACATGGATGTTTTCACCTAGCAATGGGGGTGTGGTTGACCTCCCGCCTAAACGAAACATTTTTATCGTCATCATTTATCAGTCATGATCACCCTACAATCCTTCGCACAGTTGAAGACAAAGGCAAGCTAACATAGTGATCACCAGCGCAAGAAGGGGGAGATAACAACGCGGAAGCCCGTTCCTTCGCCTTCTCTCATGGTATGGCCCTTTATCTTTATTTATTTATTTATTTATTTGGGTTTAGGGACCCTTCATATTCTAAGACATAGGGTCTTCAATCTTTCTTTTACTGGAGGCCGGATTGGAAGTTTTTAAGAGTCCCGAGGGCCATGAAATTAAGTTTCCTGATAAGATGTTATTTATCCCCTATTTGCTAAATTAAATTTTAATTAAAGAACGAAAAAACAGTTAACAGTTTACAAATTAATTCTTAAAACACAGAAGGGTTTATGATTACACAATTCTGAACATAACATTTGTAATAATTAATACACATTGAGGACTACAATTTTAAAATTTCAAAATATAATTAGACACTTCTTTTCTAAAACACAGAAATGATAAATAATTTTAAAACGTAATGAGAGCAAAGAAATTGTCTTTTATATTGTAACAATGGGATAATTTGTGGCTCTATTTTCGATTCAACTATTCATTAAAACGTGTTTCAAATGTCCATCACTACGTTACACAGGTTAAAATGTCTCTCGAAACATAAAGGCCATTATATTAAAAAATGACTTCAACCACAATGGGAGAGTCAAAGAGTTTAACAATAGGAAACTAGATCCTTTTATCTTGCAATTAAATGTTACAGCCTGTCACGATTAAATTGAATTAGAATTTAGTTTGGATTGGTGGGATACACAGAATACAGTCGAGGGCCGGATGTGTCCCGCGGGGTGTAGTTTGGAGACTCCTGGTCTAAGATCATTGAAGCCTATGAAAGATGATGTAAGATTATAGCAATAATCAAGAGATGATTGATGATGAAAAACTTGTGTACTGAGGCAGGAGAAAAGAGAAAACCTGTCCAGAATTAGCTTTTTTCAACTCAAATTCCTCATGTTTTGGAAATTCCACATTTGTTTTCTTGGATAAATGAAAATTGTGTAAACTAAATAACTTCGTCACTTTATTAACCAAAGCGTTCCAAATGAATACGAAAATAATATAAACTTGATATGAAATATATATGAAACTATATATAAAAAAATGGTCTCTGGGATGTAGTCCTAATAATAGTCTAAGTCACTACACTAAACCTAACGATTATTTCAGTTTTTGTTTCATTGTAATTTGTCTACTAAGTATGCTGATAAATCGAGCCAAGTGAGTACAGCACTTAAATACAATGCCTACATTCCGTTTTGCAATCTGGTGACATTTAAAGTCTGATAAATCACTTACGTCAGTCTTTAAAAAAAAACTTGCCGAAGCAATACAAGAAGGAGATATCCCACTGATTGTTTTCTATCCTTGAGTCCCGGTATTGGATAAAAAACAGCACCCTCCAATCGAAAATCCCATAACTAAAATTACTATTCGTGGTTTACGGTGTCGCGAGTTTTTCATCCAATGGGATGCTCCATCACCCAATTTGAACGTGTTTCTAGAGACATTTCGTGTTACAATTTTTATTTCTCCTCTTGGTAGTAAGCCATAAAGTGTTTAACCGTTTTTGATGTTAAATGAACAAAATTTGTAGGTTGTTACAGTTGTGTTCCATAAAATTTGCTTACTGAAATTGAAATCCACCCTGGATAATATACAAATACGATTCGTAGATTGAAGCACACAATAAATAATACAATACTGCTTCTTTATTGCAATGATATTAGGGGTATTTGAAAAGAACTTAATGAACGATGACTTGCATGAATAAATTGTTTTCATGCTCATTCACTCGTGTCCATTAATTAATTAATTCTTCACGTATACATTCTGGCATAATAACAATAATAAGGGCAATGACGGCAGTAGAAGCACCAACAATTCTACACGCGCAGTTTTCTCTTTCTGGCTGGAACGAGGTTTACAGGGTCACTACAAGCTGCGTTGTCCAGAACCACAGGTCGCCTGAGGTAGAGACGCGAACGACCTCAAGACGAAGATTAGACGAGCACGAAAAATGAGTGAGAATTCGACCAACATCCCAATCTATAAGCACCACTGAAAACCTCTCCAACAGAGACGAGAAAGCGGGGAAGCTTTCAACCAGGCATGTCAAGGTCGTGGGCAAGGTAAGTAGCTCACTATAAAAAGTGAGTTATAGTGTTCGCGGGCTCTGCGCCCGGAATAATTGGCGCGATATTTAAAAAGAAGGGTTGTACAAACTGCTCTGGGTGGTGGTTCATCACCAAGTACCTGGCTCATGAGAGCCGATTGGAGAAATCAATTGACAATTATTTCCCCAAATTTAGCTATACATAACTCCCATTTTATCAATTAAAGCAAACAAAAGAACAATTAAAATGAAATCATATATCAGTCAGCTTGTCAACTGAGAGAAAAATTAAGCATTTTGAATCGAAAGGATCTTGATTTCCTTGAGAAAAGGTATCGTCAGAAGCAGTATATTTATTATACAGGAGATCTTTTCGTTTGCATAGCGATCATCTGCAGAATATTCTGCAGAACTTCTTTTTCCGCCCAGATGCTGCAAGGTTTGCTCTGATAATAAATATATTGATACCTGACGACACCGTTTCTCAATTTATGTGGACCTCACTAGCGATATCATTAATGCTTTTTCATTACCGTGCTTACTTACGGGTGTGATAATTGCATTAACTCCCTACATTCAGGCTAGGAGGTTGAAAAAAGATTCCTTCTGTTAAAAGAGTTTTCCACCAGTAAATGAGAATTGTTAATTAATAGAGACTGGCTAATATATTACAGGTTATTGCCGTGTACAACAAAAAGCTGAATGATTGAATAAAATAATGTAAAACGAAAACGAGGAAAGAATTCTTTATTGAAATATATCATTGTCTCTCGGCAAAAATATTTATAAAAGACTGTAGTACAGTACCTTTATAAACCTAACTTAAATCTCGGTTGGTTTACAAAACAAACATCAGACAAACATATTTTCTTATTATTCGTGATCCTTCGTTATTCTTCTTGCACGCTTCGCACTTACATTCCCCGCTTCATCTTGCGACTGTACACCTCTTTCAGGAAGGGAAATAATGTAAGAGCGGTGTCAAGGGAAGTGGCATGTGCTTACAGGAGCGCCGGGCTTCTCAGGCAAATAGCTCGTGTGAGAACATTTTCAAGTGCTCGATTTATACGAGATATTGCTTCAGGAATAAAAATTCTACCATAAAAATAAAAATTCATTATCTATTCATTTAAAATAATCTGGGCACGAATCTGAAAATCAGCGAATAGAATAAAGGCGATGGTTGTACAATTCAGTAATTGAGACAGCAGTCAGCCCTGGAGTTCCATTACAAACTCCTCTTTTTTTTTAATAAGTACATTATTACTTCGTCTTGACTCATTCTCTCTCAGCAAACTTGCACCCTTCCATCGAGTTCCGTAAAAAAAAAACTAGTAGTACCACTTGCCGCATTCACCTAGAGCCAGGACCGGGAACGGTAGCTCAGTGCATCAACTGATGTCACTGCAGCGCCTCTGACCGGGAGGTCCTAGGTTTGAGTCCTGACGGCGGCAGGATTCCCACACTAGCTTTCCAGCTAGGGCGAATTCAGTCGCTGTCGGGAGAAGAATTCTAGCGGCCGGCTGCTCTGATCGGCAGTTTTCCGTAATTTCTCCGATCTACACCAGGCGAATGCCGGAGGCGGCCGAACCCTACCAAACGGGCCACGGACCGTGCGCGATCTGTCCTTCCTCTTCCTTGTCCTGCCCTCTCCCTTTACACACTTACACTAACATGCACTACACTAACATATATTCCTGGAGACCGGTCGGGAACTTAGAGCTTGTCCCGGCTGGGGCGGTGCCCCGCTGATGGGAGAGTCCTGGTTAGGGGGAAACACCACTAGCCGACGGTAGGTCGGCGCCGGATCTCGCCATCCAGCGGGGGGAAATCACTGAGAAAAAAACTCCCGAGAAAAAAACATGCACTACACAAACGGGACTAAATGACCAAAGCAGTTGACGCGCCCGGAAACACGAAAAAAATCAATCAATCAATCAATCAAAACTTAGAGCCAGGCATTCACTTTACTTGCATTCGAGTCACTTCCGTACGAAAAGTTTTAGGGCTCGACGCGTTCACCCTTAAACCAATCCTCTGCGACCCGCCTTGGCGAGTGTGGCCAGCTGCCGGCCGGTGGCGGAGCGGAGGCGGGTGAGGTAAGTTCCGGCCAAGGACGCCGACTAGTCTCCCCCCCCCCCAGCCGCGGCGATGCGCGTTTTTCCACGCGGGGCGCCTGCGTCAGTGGTTTTTGGGCCGGAGGAGCAAGCAGTTCGCCCGTAGCCCCACCAGCGCTCTTACGACACGCACCGCTCCTTGCCCCCCCCCCCCCCGCCTCTGGGAATTGATCGGCTGCGGTGGCGTGGCACCCGCCGGCCTCTGGGAATTATTCATTGCGAAGGCCAGGCGCTCGATAGGAGCTGCGGAAGACCCTAGGGGGCCGGATGGGTGGCAAAGAGTAACGAAATGCACCCACATCTTTGTATTTTTGTTTACATAGAGGCATCTAGAAAGACTCATTTTGTTGTTATATGTTAACGACCTTCTTAGTATTGGAAAAATCAAACACTTTTTATCTTATATTCTTGTTTTTCTCCTCCTCCTTTTTTCATATTTTTTTCTGGTATCGGATTGGTTAGCTCAGGGTATCAACTGATGTCGGTACAGTGCCTGGAATTGAGAGATCCCTAGGTTTGTTTCCTGATGGTGGCAGGATTTTCGACACTAGTTACGGCCGCTGCAAGAAGAACTCCAGCGCTTGGTTGATTTGATCGGTAGTTTTTCGTGGTTTCTCAACACCAGGAAAATGTCAGGGCAGTACCCTGACACAAGTTCCATCGTCTTCTACTTCACAGGTGCGATATTTCCTTCCTCTTCCTTGTCATATCCTCTCCCCTTACACACACACACACATACACTAACATGCACTACACTACCGCGCATGCCGGGAGACCGTTTGAGAGCTTGGAGCTTGTCCCAGCTGGGCGGTCCCCCGATGGTGGGAGATGTCTGGTTGAGGGGGAAAACCCCGCAAGTCAACGTGTGGGTGAGAGTCGGATCTCACATCCAAAGGGGAAGGGTCACCACCACTTCAAGTGATAAAACATGCAATACATTTACCGGATTAATTACCCTAGTAGTTAACGCGTCCGAAAACACGAAATAATATTTCTCCTGATACCCCTTCTTCATCATCTTCTCTTCCTTTTCAACGCGCAATATTCGTAAAAGGATACTGACAATCAAGAAAATATGCCAAGTACTGAAAAGTGTCACTTATTGCCTTTCCTGAACTATGAAAAGCACGAATTTAAGTCGTTTTAAAATAAACAGAGTGTGACGTTACCAAACCACGCTGCAATCACTGGCCAAAAATATTTTGCACTCCCCCACGATTCCAAACTACGACTGTAGCGCTGTGCAGTGCCGCCGTAGCCAACACCAATCATATGCGGATAAAACTAAAAGACAGAAAAGACTATCACCTGAGTCTGGTAGTCAGAGAGATGGTACTGAAGTAGAATACAGCATTCCCTTCATGCTTTTTACCTCATCCGTTTCCTTATCACCAAGTTTGGTCAATGACAACAATAACATTTGCTCTTTTCTAAGAAATAAGATGACATTCCATCTGGTTATCACAGGTCATGTATTAAAAATCTCTGGATTTTAAACCGAAAATATCAGCACGTTGCCTCTCCTCATCGAATCAAAGTAGAGCGCAAATCTAACTGAATTTAATAGGCTTGGCTGATCGCCAGCGGTCGACGGCCCGTCAAGATACATTGCCCGCAAATATCTCACACGTGAACGGGCTACCCACGACGCACGGGCAAGGGTTCGACGCCATCCCGTGAGACGAGTGAGAGGACATAATGCACTCATAATTTGAAAAAAATTAAAATTTATTTTATTTACAAAATGTATAGCTGTCAACGTTCGACAGGATCATGTACTAAGCTGAATGCGAGTCTAAATCTGTGTTAACAGAAAGCAGAACTAAAAATTTTAAAAATATCAGTTTTCAAATCAATATCAAGGAGATCTGCAGCGTTTTCTGGCGTTGTCAAATCCCTTATTATTTACCAATTTTTGTTGAAATTATTATTATCATTATTATTATTAAAGTTATTATTATTATAGTTATTATTATTAGTGTTAGTATTAGCATTAATATTTACTTTTCCAGCTATTTCGGATTATTTCCAGTTTTAAAGGCCTTTATTTTCGCTGGCCACCTGTGGTGTTCAAGTGGCAAATATTCCAAATAATAATTGCCACTATGAGAAACAATCTAACACTTCTGTCATTGAGTAAACCAACATACGCCAATAGAATTTGAATTAATCTCCTAAATTACTTTACAATTCCCCAATGGGTGGTAAGAGTGGAATGAGAATTCTAAAAGTTTTACCAGGAATGTTTGCGGTCCACAGCACCATTTTAACTAAGTCTACGTGCGTGACGCATGGTACAAGATTACTGTCAGCGAATAATGTTTGCAGTTTAATTCCCGCAAAGGTGGGAGAATTATCACTGGCCACCTCATTTCTCACTTCCCTTTCCTGGCATGTTAGAGAAATCAAGTGATATTACATAATTCGCAACATTTACTTACTGACTCACACATTACCAAGAGCAATTACCTGTCATTAAAGCACTTAGTGAACTACACTTGTGAAATATTAATGTAAGAAAGTTTCAACTTCTATCAGTGATGTCCATTACAATGCGTTGAGTAGTATTACGTTGCGTTATATTTCATTGCATTGTATTACATTATAATTACAATGTGTGATGTTCATACAATTCATTACATGCTTTTTATATATAAATAAACATTTGCGGTTCTTTACCAGACCAACGGTCATACGGCGTATCCTGTAGCTTCTCTTCACTACACGAAATCAAGAGTGTTTATTTGAATATGGCTCGAGAAATAGGAGATTTTGTAAGTATGTAATATAATCCCAAAGGAATAATAAACCAAATTCACAATTCATTGTCATTTATTTATCAAAATAGCACCACATACCTTAAGCCTACCAATCTCAGTCTGCGAGCGTGCAAATAATATAAAATTCGTCGAAATATAAAATTGACTACTATGGATAGTTTGTTTTTACTGTACTGTTTGTATTTGAACTATGTATTAGTATCATTGATTCAATTGTGTAGACGCAAAACGTGTTTACTTCCCCTTCCTCTCCTCATAAACATTTAATTGATATTAATATCTTGATAGGATATGCAAAAATATTAATCTTCGCGAAGGGGATCCGCAGAATGTCTAAGTTCTAGAACCATTACCTTAATTTTTTTAAAAAGGAAAAGTAAACCTTGTTGCAGGGAAAGAACAGAATATAGTCCGCCCCGTTTTTCACGTCAACACATTCACAACCGCGCGGCTGGCATGCTCGGGGCGCCTTTACGCCAACTTTCGGATGTTTCGGAGGTAAACACCACGTCGCGTGTCGCCCTCCACAACAGCGTAATGGGGAATACGCAGGCGCCGGCGTGGGCGCAGGAGAGCGCGCTTTCCCTTGTCTGCGCGTCGGAAGCTGGTGGCCCGGCTTCCTCCTCCAGGCGGAAACCAAGAAGCCGTTGCGCAGGAAGTTTTCGTAGGCCTGGGAATTTACTACACTCTGCTCACTCTCGCGAACGATTACTTTGACTCTAATTTCTGCCATAGGGGAAATACATGTCCTATGTCACTAGATAGGCCGGTAGAAGTCGTTATTTGAATTTCAGCCCGACGCCACATGCAACTGTATTTTCACCAACGCGCTCTGACGGTGAATCTGTGAACTACTCATTTTGAGAGTTTGGCGTGACTGAGGTGGTTGATTCAAAGGCGTTTGTCTCTGAGGCGTTTGATGAGCTTGCATCTGCCCTGGCGAGCGTTTGCTGTGTGCAATAAATTCAGAGAGTATATCTGTGTGCTGCTGTTGCTAGCGACAGGTGATTTCGAGTCTGGGAAGATATCTGCGTTTTTGTAATGTCGAAATCTACGAGAAGATGCTGGGTGCCCAATTGCACCAATTCGAAACCAAAATTAGCCGTTACAACGCGGCTATTTGGATTTCCGAAAAACGTTAAAAAGTGAGTAACATTTTTCGTATCTTACGTTTCTATGCATGTAGTTTGTTGATTAACACTGATTTTTTATTATTATTTTGTTGAATTGTGTCAGTAAAATAAATATATTTATGATTTAGATGCAGAGAATGGTTAAAAGCAATTGGGGACCCAGCTCTTGCCAAATGTTCTTGGAAGAGATTGACAACAACCAGATTTGTTTGTAAAGAACATTTTGTGGAACAGCATTTATCTGCGAATTATAGGACGTATGAATATGCTGTTCCAATAAAATTTTCGGAACCGCGAAATCCCCTTTGCGAGGAAGCCTTGCGGGATTTCGATGCAAGCGTTCCAGTTGAAAGAAGTAAGTTCATTTTCTTCAATATGCATTTAGGCGTTTCAGTATTGTGTCGTAAAGTGATTCTCTAATGTATATTTTCGGTTTCAGATGTCCAGATTCGAAATCCAGAAATTTCAGTGGATGTTACTCTCGGTGAGACTTCTTTTCAATAGAAATAAGTATAATTTATTTGTTCAGACAACAATTTGTGGGCAATATGCATTGCCATAAAATAGTAAAATAATGTGAATAAAGTGTTTCTCATCAGCAGATTTTTCTGGCTACGCACATATTTGGTCCACTCAAATTTGCTTTATTTTATTATTAGAGATATCATGAGATTGGTATTGCAGACACACTGGTATGAAATGTGTGAAAAGTTATTGCAGATAATCTGTATATTTTGCAGTTAAAAACCATGGTACAGATTCATATGAGTGAAAACAATGTTGATCTAATATTTTTAATGTTAAAATTATACCCCAATAAGGTCGATTAACATGGAAAGAAGATTTTCTTTTTAAATTTGTTCTCTTTGAGAACTCAGGGAGATCATTTTAAAGAATTATTGTTATGTGCAGTGAATGACTTTCTTCATTCTGCACAAAGTCTGTGAACATACCTCTACGCTAAGTTTGTAATGGTACAAGTATTGAGCGTTTTAAGATAGTGTATATTGTGTCATTGGATACAGATCCATTACATAAACTATATTTCCCACATCTGATTAGGAAATTCTAATTAAATTAAATTAAATTTTAAGATGAAATTCATTCTGTAAAAGATAGTCATTTTCCCAAATTTGGAATGTCTTTTTTGCTATGTTAAGACACTTTATTGAGAAATTAGGAATACAAAAACTTTGTGTCCCTGTTTCAGAGACTATTTTTATGCATTTTTAGGATTTGTTTAATGCTTAGTATCTGGTCTGTGATATATTTTTAGTATTAGTATTAATTAATTTGTATTATTGGTATTGATATAAGTTGCATATGTCATGTTATACTGTTCTGGCAATAATTGTTTCTCATGACAAACTGTCTTGATTCAATTTTTATTCTATAATGTGTGTATCATTGTATTTTGTTCATCCTCATGCCAATTACATTCTGAATGTGAATGCTGATCTCTATTAGATTGTGAATTGTCATGAGTAATGATTGCAGTGTTTAATTCCACAGCTCAGTTGTTTGAATATCTGTCCCAGGCTCAGTTCCTGGTGCAATCAAATTATTGCACATTGACAATCAATTTCCAGAATTAAATTTTGGATCATAAGCATTGTGGAACAGTTACATTCCACTCTTTGTAACCAAACAACAAAACCACAAAAAATGTAAGGGGTCCAAAAAGATCTCATTTAATAGATTACAACCAAAGAAACAATACTTGTACCTCTGATGGGGTATTGTAAAAAATATAGTTTTCCAAGTCATATTTTTAGTTACGTTCTCATAAATGTTAAATTGTAAGCGCACCCTTATTTTCACCATCTGTATGTCATAAACACCTGAGCTGTAGTTTTAAATGCAGTATTCTGTTATAATGAACATTTTGGATCAGAGCTGGACAATGGGAAATTTCACTCATTGGTTAAAAAATGGGATGTTATAATGCATGTGACATATATTTATTTATTCAAAAACTGTATGTGACGTATGGGGGAGAAAATCATGAGAGACATGGGAGACATTACAATGCATCTCAATAAAATTGAAACTGGAACTGGAAAGATAGATTGTTAAACCTTGTAAGGAAATGTAGATAACAAAAATAGAATGTTTGTTATTTTTATTATATCTAAAGCAGTAAGTGCAGTTACGTTTGAGGTTTGGACAATATGCTAAAAGTTCAGTTTTTAGCACTAGTGTAACTACATAATTAGGTGATTTATATTTTTGAATTGAAATGAAAGGCAGTAATACTGATTTAAGACTCACAGTGAAAGCGATTTCATTTTGCTTATAAGATTGGGGCACTTCACCTATTCGCCTCTTGTCACCATCTTTCCTACTCACAAAATAAAATGGCACTTTTACCAATTGTATCGTAACGATTTGTTTTACCTGAGCAAAGGTGCGAAAATGTTTTCATTTCTTTTAAGCAATGTTCATATAAAGTGCTCTGTAATAAAATAGTATTCCATAGTATTGACATTAATTTGGTATGTCTCTAAGTAAAGTTACAAAAATGAAACAGGCTGTCTGTTAATAAGTTTTTTCTTAATAAAATGCTGTTTCTTACATTACAAGATACTATTGTAATGTAAAAATCATTTTGTTTTAATAAATGGATTTGTGACTGTCTATAAAAAGTAATTATTGGAAATTTTATTAAGAAGAAACAAGTAAAGTTACATTTGAACTTGTGTACTAGTCTGTGTTTATTGCCTTATGTATAACAAAATTGTTAATGCTATTGAAATTATAAAATTGTAATATTGTCAATATGTTCAATAAATACTAGATTTTACTGCTCTAATTTGATTTTACGTCCATAAAATCCTTACAATTTTTATTTTTTTTTTTTGAATAGTTAAGGTTGAAAATATAGGGAGTGATTTTGAAAATTATATGGAGTGAATATGGAGAAAATTTTAAACTTTCCGCGTAACTGTTTTTTTCAAATTTTTCGGTTACTTCTACGCTATTGGCTGTTCATTTGCCCAATAGAAATCAATACAGTTGCATATGGCGGCACCGGAAGTTGGCAAATAAGGCTTCTCCGTTTAACATTGAGTGCCATCTCTGAGATATACTCTTTGTACATGGGTATACATCGGAAAGACACTCCGATGGACCGATTTTAGCTGGTTCTGCGCGTCACCAGTTTGCGTCACGAAACACGTGACCACAGCATGGGCACTTCGTTTGAAGATCCAGACCAGACGCTGGCCGCCATATTGCATATTGAAAATTATTATATGCTGTAATAATAATAATGTTCATGAAGGAGAAAGAAGTTTAATGTGAAATACGGATTCTTTTTCCCACACTATAATATGGATTACCTTTGTGAGCCAAAGATATTTACCGCAATTATGAGAAGATTATGAACAATCCGTTACTTCCTAAACATGAAGATATTGGCGCAAGAACAACGAGACAACTGAAATCACGTCATCCACCGATTACAACCGCTCAAAGTTTGGTAGCCTCAGACTACAATAGCTTCAACGATTGGCAAGAAACCTGGAATAGATCCGTAACGTCACTATGGCAACCTATTTTACAGGAAAATCAAAAACCTGGAGGTTTCTCACTTCCACGCAGCACTTGGACAACTATTAACAGAATACGTACTGGACACGGCCGCTGTGCTGATTTAATGCATAAATGGAAGATAAGCCCTAGCCCGATGTGTCACTGCGCAGATGTCAGGCAAACTATACATCACATTGTCAATGACTGTCCGAGAAGGAAGTTTCCTGGAAACTCCCAAGAATTCATCGCAGTAACTGACAATGCGGCCCAATGGGCAAAGGAACTTGACTTAAGGCTTTAGAATCAATATTTTAAGACTGATAAAATCAACTTTTTATTGTAAATTAGACATATAGTTTTTACTTAAATGTGCTATATTGTTTTTAAATTGTGTACTTGTTCTTTTAATTGTTTTGAATTGCTCTCTTTGTGTGATTTTTCCCCTTTTTCTTATTGTATTGTTTCCTACCATACGAATAAATAAATTTACCGCAATCATGACCATCACATCACGTGCTTCTGCTAAATAATTCCGTCTATTTTTCACAACAAATTTAATTGCTCTTCTTACCCTGAGATTTTCCATATTAACCTGGAGTCCGCAGATTGCTTCTGAAACCCGGAGACTCCGGGTCAAACCCAGATAGGAGGTTACCTACTACTCACCCCGAACGATTGTAATCTAACAAGCACAATCACATAATTTCAACCGCTGCTCGACCCTGGAGGAAACCCGCCAGTCGGGGAAAACCAACGCAGCAGGCTGCGTCCTAACAATGGAGCTAAACTAAACTAAAACGTCTCGTCTTCTACGTGTGATTTTTGGCTTTTGTCCATGATGCATGTCTTGTTAGTTCCCTGCATCTGGATAAGTATACAATTCCGGAAGAACAAAATAGGCTTTAAAGAGTGAAATTATCGTAGGTAATGTCACAAATGCTTTGAAAATCATGGAGAAAATTGTGAATCGCGAAGCGATGAATGAATTTATCGGAAAATTTTCAAGGCATGAGCGGAATTTACTACGACAATTTTGATGAAATCAACTAATCTTGTATATTTAATTAGCTAAATCCCACTTCAACAAATAATTATGCATCAGGAATATCAGGATCTTTATTACTGATATGGTTCAGGGGGTCTAGGAACAAGAGATGAAAATAAAGAATAAAAATGTTTCATATTTTAAATGTATTTTTCAAATCCATATTTATTAAACACAATTTTGAAAACTATAAATCTACGAAAATGTATTAACAGTAATATTTGTAACGACGGAGGTTTATGGTGACGCAGGACAATAAGTATATTTAATATTTCCAAATAATTTTCCTTGTTAATATGGTTCCTTAATAATATGGTTTCAGGTATCAAGGAAGCATTGTCATGTTCAGTAATTTTCTTCAAGTATTTCGAAGTATCTAAGAATGTTAAATAATTCGGTAACAGCTGTGGTTCGAGTACAATTAATCTTTTTCCGTTTTGTTTCTATTAGAAAGACAATGAAATGAAACACAGAACACAAAATAATGCCAGATGAAACATAATAAATTCTCTGCAACTAGGTTCTCGTGAGAGTAAAGAGATAGATGACAAAAGTTATTAATAACTAAAACAAATTTCAACTACAAGAATTTGCATTTTTTCACAATTCAACATACACAATTTCCAATTATAGGCAATTGATCAGTTCCAAATTTCTTCATATATTTAGGGCCAATCACTTGAACAATATATTCAAAACCTTCCTCGTTCTTTAGACAATCTACGGCTTTATTTAGAAGAAATTTATATTTAATATCAAAACATTTACAAAATGTTTGGTGAATGGGGAGAAAGTATTATCTCTGTGCGTTATTGATGGCATAATCACTGATCCTAACTCTACGTGATGTGATACTATTATTGTGAATTACTTATTTAGAACAACAATGAATTTCAATGACTGATATTTGAACTTCCCGAAACTTTTGGTACCTCCAATAAATAAATCTTATTTTACAAATCCATCAGTTCACAGTCGAGACAAAACTAAGGTATGCCAAGTTGATGTCAACTGTTATCCTCAGAATAACTCAAGCATAATTCAAAAAATTTTTTAAAAAAAGCCCTTTTCCTTCGATTTGTTTTTTGCATTCCATATAAAACTAAACATTGTCAAGTTATCCTCAAATCTCGCCTAAATAAATGCAAATATTAAAAAAAATGCCGCCCATTTTGTTACTTGGTTTTGAAACGACACGTTCTTTACTTCAAAATTGATTCCACTGCAAATAATTTTCCATATTATTCGCATTTTTCTTCACTATTTTTGTGTATTCCTTTATTCACAAGTCCATATATACTTTCATCTCCTTCGTTCATGGAAGTGTTGTTTCCAAGAACAGCCACTCCATTAGACCTTCTATATGTAAAATATGTAAATAATCCACTCCCCTTACCTCTTGCTATAATCATTATCATTGATATTATTATTATTATTATTATTATTATTATTATTATTATTATTATTATTATTATTATTATTATTTGTTTTCTTATTCCAGGTCTCTGCTCAAAGCTGCTATAATAGGATAATGGAGTCAAAGACCGAGATTATGGGACCATCTTTTGCACGGGAAGAGGCCGGCAGTGTAAGCATGAACAAATCCTGCTGAGTATCCAAGACCACGTGAAAAGTTTTGCAGAGCCCGAGGGACTCGCGAGGGCCTCCCACATTCCACGAACCTGTTGCGATGAACGCTCAGCAAACATTGCGAGAGGAAGCAGAAACTCAAACATCACACATCGACATGGTGATGTCATTGGCATAGGCGGCGGAAGGGAGGGAGAAAAGAAGGCGGCGGCAGGTCCAAGACCGGGTAAAGTGACCCACGCCTGCACGGAGGATTCAACGTAAACCTTTATGACGTCCATCTTGTTATGCAAATTGGCTCTCTAGGAAACGATTTAAGTCGTTACTTTCAAGGAAGAAACGCATTTAGATTAGAAATACTGGTGTGTACATAGGTCATTTGGGCGATACCGGCAATGAGTCACCTGGAAGGCGGCTTCTGTTGTGTAACTGTCAGTGTGTAGTGTTACACCCAAGTTGGCAGTGTTCATATACGATCAAATCCGTGAACTTTTAAGGGCTAAACATTTCTTCGTACGCCTTCCTTGGGAGGGGAAATAAATCCGGCTCTGCCGTGGTCTGGATTCACTGTACCTAAAATATCCTCAAGCCTAAATGAAGCCTCTCGGGTGAATTGTAATCGCCGGTCTGATAACTTATTTATTTAACGTCAAAAACAGTTAAAAATCGAGTGTGAAGTGCTACAATGAGAAGATCTTTTGCTGCTAGGTGGCAAAAGGAACGTGGAAAATTACGTGGTTAGACGGAAGAGATGGCCTGAGCCTCGCCACGTAAAATAAGGGATAAAATAATTGGAAATCCAACTCGTGGGTTAACGTCATTATTAAGAGGTGGATTTCAATGAAATGTCATTTTAGTTATTTTCACTTCAAAGCAATGCCTTTTAGTATAGATATAATTTTTATGTTATGACGTAATACCTATTTTTATATGACTTTTTGTTTTCATTTTTTGTCGGTTTCGTCTAATAAGCGATTTTTAAATTTTCCCCGTCATTTTTAAAGCATTTTTTGCTGATTTCATCGATTTTAATATTTTATTGGTACTTTCTTCAAATAATATTTACGAGATGCAACAAATGTTGACCAGAGAATTCTTGAGTTGCAATACGTTTCTTCGCTTATGTATTGTAATTTCAGCCGTTGCGAATCTAAGGTTCCTGTGAGACGTATCAGCGCCATTGTCGGCTCGGTCGATTTCGCGATTTTCAGATGAAAATTGATATATGACAAACCAAGTTAAGATAACATCTAGTTAATTAGAAATAAGTAAATAAAGAAAGAGATTTCAAACCCAAAATAACAGTCCAAACCCAAAGTTGGTAAGCTAAGTTCACTTAAACGAAAGCAAGAAACCTCTATTATATCAGTAATATATCAAACAGCTTGAGTTGTTCATTTGAGCTGGTTTTTATCCATTTTGTGTAATTTTTCTTTGCTTTTAGGGCATTTTAAATACATTTTAAGAGCATTTTATTAATCATTTTTGGCAACGTTTTAGATCATCAAAATCCGCCCCCTCGTAATTATATTTTACTGATAAGTTATTCTTTGTTATTGTCTTCAATAAGGAGCTCGATATATGTTGTGTAACTTATCTGGATTCACAGGATCGTGGTTACATCCTGGAAAAATGGAATCAGTTGAATGGCCCGACATGTTGTCTTATGAGAAGTGATAATGTAAGGTAGGATAGAAATATGAAAAGACAGATGAAAATCGATATATGACAAACCAAGTTAAGATAACATCCAGTTAATTAGAAAAAAGTAAATCTGAATCGATAAAATTAGGAAAAGTAAAATCTTGTGAAAGGAACGACGCTGGTTTTGAAAAAAATGATGGTCGTGTTCGGGTTGGTGAACGGACGAATACACTGCGTATAAGCCACAGTAGACACACACCCGGGATTATGGTATCGGGCGACATCAGTTACGCACCCCTATCGTCTCTGGCATTCATTGAGGGGGACATGACAAGGGTAACGTACGTCCGTGACGTCATCACTCTTGTCCTACCTGGCGCGTTCCCGTGCCACAATGGCGACTCTGCGTGCTGTAGAGGGTGTAAGCTTGCTACCCTCGCCTACAGGATCGCCGGGCCTCAGTTCCATCGAACACGTGTGGGAACTTATGGGACGCGGCCTGGCTTCCAGTCCCACACCGGGGTGTGTGAAAATAGCGCAACCACTAAAGCAAAATCACATCAAACCAAATGGAATGTTTACAACTCTCGCCGTTTATGAAATAAATGTGGTTGTGCTGGCGTGGCTGTCAAACTAGCACAACCAAATTTTAAAAATGGACACTATCGATTCAAATCAAATTCAAATTCACTAATACGTATATTTAGTACTCATTTATTACTAATTAACTGCTCCAAAATGAAATGTATTACTGTTGCCGTTCATTAAATAAATATTGTTAAAAACTGAATCAATGTTATCCAATCATGTCAGATCTTCAAAACGATAATAGAGAGAACCAACAGGCACAATATAATAAAACCCGATTAATAATTAAATACAAATTCAAAACGTTCTTCGACGAGGTGTTCTTTAATGCATTGTCGCGAGTGTACTATCACTAATATATTTCGCAATATTCGTTGAGAGAAATGCCGCTTTGAACGTTTCTTTACGTGGCTGCGCCGTCGCCGCCAGCGGCTCCCCGCTTCTCCCGCATCGAAGTCTCTCCTCGAGGCTGCCCGCTTTGCATTAAAAAAACCATGAAATAATGTTATGAGAGTGATGAATGTGAATAATTTATTCGTAAAATATTTCACGAATGAAAATATTAGTTATTTATATAAGAAGAGGTTTAGTACATCTTTATTCACGAGGGAGAATAGTTGAGTCCCGAGCGCGGCGACGCTTGTGACGATCAGTATTTATTGCTGAAAGTTAGTTGTTAACTTATGTATATGTGTTGTATGTGTATTCCCATGGAATTACGGTATATTTCTTTCGCATCTTGTAATAATAATGGGACTCACTTGCGGGCCCAGAACGAATTGATTATACGAATACGAATTGATGATGTGTAGGACAAAGATTCAGTTTTTAGAGTAAAATTTCCTAGCATGAATGCCCATACGGAACAAATGTTCACTATTGTTGATGAAGAAAATATATTTCAATTATTGTAGATAGTGAGAAAAAACTGTAATAATGTCAACCTAACACAAGTCATAAGCTTTTTTTTTTTTTGTTATTTTTCGCAACCAAAAATGTACTGTAGAACCAGTAGGGAAAATTTATTTTGGAAAGATTCCTATGATAATAGCGAAATATTTAATCCTGCCAAATGATAATATGTACACAGGCCATTGCTTTCGGCGCTCGTCTGATAGTTTCTCGACCTATGCTGGGGCTGATTTATTAACGTTAAAAATTCATGGAGGTTAGAAATCAAATTCTGTTGTAGAAGATCAATCTCTACAAAATAAAATTGGAATTTTCGAGAAGATCCTGCACGTCAAACGTGAAATTAAGAACTCAGCAGTTACGAGAATAGTGGCGTCTTCGAGCGTAGAAATTAACGCTTAAGAGAAAATAAATATTACAAAATTGAGTTTTAGTAATTTAAATCATTGTTATTATATAATTAAATATTCATATAAACAATCAATTATATTAACGTTATTACTCATTGAAG
This sequence comes from Teleogryllus occipitalis, assembly GCA_011170035.1. Classification (NCBI taxonomy): domain Eukaryota; kingdom Metazoa; phylum Arthropoda; class Insecta; order Orthoptera; family Gryllidae; genus Teleogryllus; species Teleogryllus occipitalis. Next base: position 266,506 of record BLKR01001388.1, read on the forward strand.
ATTTCATGTATGCTGCATTAATTCTTTTTTGATTATTCTGTAGTTACTTTAATTTCGATATGAATAAAAAGACACTTTAACATAGCCAAAAGTGTGATTAAAGCGGCATTTTATTTACGTTTAAATATAAAAATATAATTAGTAATAATTCTTGATATGAACTATATTTTTTTAATCATTACTAGTATCAACACCAAAGTTTTACGAGATGATACATCGGCATCAGCCGTGATGTCAAGACTCTCTAAACAAATAATCCAAAGTGAAATCAGAACATTATATTGAGATATCCAAAATTTTCTCCACATTAATTTCTGGCAAAGATCTTAGCGTCCAGCTTGCTGGGTCAATGGGTCACGATATATTATAATCCTTATTACCTTTATAATGGATTATAGGATCCGCAGACTATACAGCGCTGCTGGGAATCTGAAATAGAATGATTCTAATTCCTAGTTCATTACTGTTTGGATTGACTAAATGAAAGATCACTTTTTTTCTAAAGAACAAAATTTAACAAAGTTTATTGTTACCTTTTAGCAAACAATTTAGTGAATTTAATAAATGATTTTGATGTTAGGCCTTTGATCAAGATATCTTTGAATTTTACAGTTTTATACCGCGGTTAACTTATCTATTCTTCGTTGATGTCCCTCGTAGACTTCTCAGTCGAAATATCTTGCGAGCTTGCCGTAGTCCAAAGTCCCAAGAAATCCTCTTCTGCCCCTATCCAAGCTGGTCTCAAACTTTCAAAATTATCAGTCCCGATTACGTCCTATGACATAGTCCCGAAATCTGTAACTCGATTGCCACTCCCGACAAAGTCCCAATTTATGCATCAATATTACTTCCACATGCAATATCTGCAATATCATTTACTGTCCTTAAAATTTCACGATCTGATAACCCGACTCTGACTATCTGCACTACACTCGCTCCCTCTCACGAACCTATGATCAGTTCAGACACGCGATGCCAGTCAGAATGAAATCTTCCTGCATGATTCACCCCTCGAAGACTCCCTTATTAAACTACCTTCTTTTTTTTCATAACATTTGACCGTCCTTCTCTCACCCAGCCAATCCATGCGTTCGTTATATTTTGGTGTAGCTGACCTTTCGATCGTCTAAACTTCTTCGCCCAATCCCAAATTTTCTACTTTCGGCATGCAGCCACCTCCTAATGCATTTACAAAAAAACAAAAACTACATTGTTTATTCCCGGTCGTTGCTAAGCCTTTGCTCTCGTGATATATTCTAATGCATGTTCCACCATATATTCTACAAATAAATGTTTGTTTATTTTCATGTGACATATCGGTATGTCACAATATCAACAAAGCAAAACTTCTTAAATTAGTAACATTTTTAGGACAATCATTAACTCGCGAACAACACAAACTTAAGTGTATGAATATTAAATCTCTATTAATTTTCTTTTTAATCAAATGAGCAATCTTGAAATGCGCAGTTGTAGAAATTATACGTAGCTGGTAAAGTTTTGAGAGTTGAACTTGTGGATTCTGAATTGAACATTTTGTTGAGAATTAAAGAACAGTATTCCTTATTTAATCGCAGATACGGTTTTATATTGCAGGAATTCCCCATGACCCAATATTTTAATAGTTTTTTGGTCTTGTATTCCGACATGGATCATGTGAAATTTTATTGTCGAGTGACCTCAATGAATGGTAATTTTTTATGTGTGGTTTCCAAACCCGCTTTTTTGAGCAGAAATATTGGTCCATTTAGAAATTTCATTCTAACAGGATAATTCTCATACCGTAAGTAAGATTTGAGTTAAGAAGGATTAGGAGTGAGGAAGACGATCCATTTTCACTTGCTTCCCCGTTTTTCCATCAACAATTTGTAGACACCCTCTATGTCAGTTATATTCATTTTTTATTTTCTCAGCCACGTACTGGAAAAAAGTACCTCTCTTCCGCTGGCACTACCAAAATCGGTTACCACAAAACCACATATACCACCATTTAGAACTATTTAATTGCTAATTAATTACGCAAAATTTAATTGTTTTGCTCTTCAAACTTTTGCGTGATGAATGGTGAGCTAGCGGAAGATTCCGCTGGATCAACCACAATTAGTTACCACAAAACCAAATACGCCAACTTGAAGAGCGATTTAATTGCTAATTAATTACGCAAAAATTAATTTAATTGCTCTTCAAACTTCCGAGTAAATAATTATAAAATAGTACTTCCGGTTTCCGCTGGCACTACCACAAACGGTTACCACAAAACCATATATGCCAACTTGTAGAGCGATTTAATTGCTAATTAATTACGCAAAATTTTTTTTTTTGCTCTTCAAATTTTTGCGTAATGAATGGTGAGCTAGCGGAAGATTCCGTTGGACAGTTATTTACCACAAAAACAAATATGCCATTTTGTAGAGCGATTTAATTGCTAATTAATTACGCAAAAATTAATTTTTTTGCTCTTCAAATTTCCGAGTAAATAATTGTCAATTGCCGAGCGCACGCAGCCGGCCGGCCGGCGAACGGCTGGCCTCGTGACGTCACGGGTAAGGGATAGCCATGGAGGGGCATTCCAGGCCGCAGCCGTCGCGCCGGCGCCGCTGCCCGCCCGGCTGACTGGCAAATTTAAATGAAATACACGAACTTGCCGATAACTGACTTCGATATTGAAAATTATGCCAGTACTTTGTCATGATCATAAAGGCCTTCCAAGTACTTTGCTAATGTTCGCTGAATGAGCGTGTCCTAATCTACGGTAAGTTGGAAAATACTTGATTCTAACGTAGTACGTTCTGTGGTATCGAGTTTCAAGTTTATTTTGTTGAAATTGTATTGTTTCAATTGTGTCGGGCTATATCGCAAAACATTGCCTATGTGTCATTAACCCCTTGCCAGAATGTTATGCCATATCTCAGGCGGGAATGTACTACATTTGTAAACTACACGCAACGAGCTGCATGAAGGCTGACAGAATTTGAAAGAATTCAGAATGTGTAACATAATGAGCTTAATATAGTGTTAATTCTGTTATATGTACATTCTATTTTAGGTTTGACTGAATTGAGAGGCCTAGAAATTTTGTTACCTTAACATCAGCTTATTGCATATTGTTCATTTTCAATGGAGCATGCGATTGCCGATTACATATACAGGGGTTGGACCAAAATAATGTGTACACCACGCAATATTACATCTTTTTGTATGTTGGCGCCACTGAGGACGTATAAACTTTGCGATGCGGCTACATTGTACAGTCGTCACAATTTGAAGGTTTTAATGCAGTGTATTATAGACTTTTGTCAGCAATAGTAAACACAAGCAATCGGCGACATATTAGATCTCTCAGACTTCGAAAGAGCGCAAATCGTTGGTGTGCTATTAACGAAAACATGTGTCGAAAACAGCTGAACTGTTTGACGTTCCACAAACGATATTGTTCACGGTAATGACATGGTAAAACATCACCAAATATAAAAGTGGGAGATGAATAAAGTTAACTGTCAGAGACCGACGAACATTAAATAGCATTGTGGCCAACGTAAAAGTACCGCGACAAAAGTATCTGCAAAATTCAACACTCACTTAAGTAATACTGTTTCCACAAAAATCGTACGACAATCGTAGTTTCACAAGGCTAACATTGATGCAATTGCGAAACCCTTCATAACGGAAGCGAACGCAAAACTGTGAAAATAGTGGTGCCACAATCTGGACACTTAATGACCGGAAGAATGTATTGTCCAATGGATCTTCGTTTACATCGTTTCCTACAAACGGCCGAATTTATACATGGACCCCCCCCCCAAAAAAAAACGAAACTACGATCTGGCATTCCTATTTACTATAGTCAAGCAAGGGAGATTCCGTTATGATTTAGGAGGCTGTATCGTGGTATTCAACTGGTCCTATTATTACCCTCACTCGTCGTATTACTGCATTTAATATCACGAATATCCTCAACTGTGTGAAGTACTTACAATGTCTAGCGTATTGTTGCGAAACTGTCAGATGATAATGCGCCTATACACAGCAAAAAAAGGCTCAGGCCTGTCTGAGGAGCATCAATCATCAAACATCTTCCCTGTCCAGCACAACTGCCAGACCTCAACAAAATTAAACAGTTATATGGCATTTTAGTGTATTAGAGAGTGAGGAGCAAATTTCCGGCTCCAAAACCGTTGAAGCAATTGGCGAATGTTTTTGCACAAGAATAGAAGAATTTTCCGTTGAAAACTATTCAAACTTTCTACAAATCTATTCCGCAACGAATTGCAGCTGTTCAAAAATCAAAAGGTGGTCCAACACCATATTAATAAATAAATATTTTGTGTTGTCAAGTGTTCGTTCATATATTTTTATCCAAATCCTTTATATTATTTTATGTTATTTCTGTGCCTTTGAACACATTTTTTTAAAAATATTTATTTCAGTGTAGCACGATAGTATTTTAATGTACATTTAATGAACTCCACGAAGCAAAAGTGTTGCATGGTTAGTGATGCTGATGTTAGTTAATGTTAATAGTAAGCCCTGATGATGAAATACTATATTGTCGGAACGCAAACAAGTTACATACACATATTTTGTCGACCAATTACCATTTTCTCCAAATAATAATTTGAGCCACCTAATATTAATCAATTGTGGGAATTCTGATTCGATGTTGTTGACGTTCTTATGCGAAGAAATAGAAGAGGTCATGTTCCTCAATATAGTATTTTTAATCAGATATCCGGCTTTCGACGACATTGCCAGCAAATGGCTTTGCCGGCGATGACGGCAAAGCCGTCAAAAGTCGGCTATCTGCATAAAAATACTATGTTGACGAAGAGGACCTCTCTTATTTCTTCGTAATATTAATCAATTTTTTCAATTTCGCGCTCAAAACATGCAGTACGCAGTGCTGGTGTTCTAAATTTTATTAACGAGTAAACACGTTTTAAAAATCACCCCTGTAATATGGACATGAAGCTTCTAGTATTGATAATTTCGCGGTCAGCCTGAACGTAAGAAAACGAGCAGCGCAATTTGCTTTCGGAGCTCGCTAGCGCTTTGCGGAGTAGCGACTACGTTGCTATTTTGAATCCATAACCGAAGAATGTTTTGACGCCTTGCTATCCTCTGTTCCAAAAATGTCGTTTAGGCTCATTCATATGAAAGGTAAGTGTAAATGTAATGTGAACTTCATGTATCATTATTTGATGGAACCTTCTAGAACTTGGACGTTTTCTTGAAACCCTTCTTACGACAATAGTTTGCCCAATCGCATTTTTCTCCATATACGACATACAACAAGACAAAGAATTGCACAAAAGCGACATACAAATAACAATTCTGCATTCCAATATTTTTGAAAATATCTTGATCCCTCAGTGCTCATTGTTTACTTAAGAGAAGGCGTAGAAAACACGCCAGTGACAAAAAACTGGAAGAAAATGCAAGAATGAAGTGTTAAAAAAGAAGAATAAAAAGGGGCCTCGGAAGATGGACGTAGCAATTATAGTAAATATATCAATAAATTCTTAGGCAACAACAAGACGTTATTTGCAAACGGCCTGTTAATGCTAATAATTTGCATGCGACCTCAACCTACAATAGTTATCTCCGCATATTTTCCTTCTGCTTCTTTTTTCACAAGCACCGTGTTACGCCTGTAGGCAACGATAATTGCTCATTGACTCGTGGATGTGTGGCGGGGAGGAGGAGGACTCGTCCGTGAGTGGCCCGAGGAGATGACGTCGGAAGATAGCTAGCGGGAGTTGGAAAAAACCTCGCCCGACCTCCCGCCGCCGTGCGCCAGCCGGGGCCTTGAGCTCGCTCGCTCCTCCGCGCGCAGACCGGTTGGCGATCGCACGACCGCGCCGCGCCGCCCTCCCGCACGCACCCTGTGCAGCGAAGCGCGCGACCCCCCGCGACCCCCTGCGACGCCGTCGCCGTCGTCGTCGCCTTCCCCGTCGCCGTCGCCACCGTCCCTGTCCAGTCCCCGTCGCCGTCCCCGTCGCCGTCCCCGACACCGTCCCCGTCCCCGTCCCCGTCCCCGTCGCCGTCCCCGTCCCCGTCGCCGTCCTCGTCGCCGTCCCCGTCCCCGTCGCCGTCCCCGTCGCCGTCGCCGTCGCCGTCGCCGTCGACGTCCCCGTCGCCGTCCCCGTCGCCGTCCCCGTCGCCGTCCCCGTCGCCGTCCCCGTCGCCGTCCCCGTCCCCGTCGCCGTCCCCGTCGCCGTCCTCGTCACCGTCCCCGGCGCCGTCGCCGTCCTCGTCACCGTCCCCGCCCCATGCCCGTTGCAGTCGCCACCACCACCGCCGTCGCCACTGTTGCCATCGCCACCGCCAACGCCGCCACCGCCAACGCCGCCAACGCCGCCAACGCCGCCAACGCCGCCAACGCCGCCAACGCCGCCAACGCCGCCAACGCCGCCAACGCCGCCAACGCCGCCAACGCCGCCAACGCCGCCAACGCCGCCAACGCCGCCACCGCCGCCAACGCCGCCAACGCCGCCAACGCCGCCAACGCCGCCAACGCCGCCAACGCCGCCAACGCCGCCAACGCCGCCAACGCCGCCAACGCCGCCAACGCCGCCAACGCCGCCAACGCCGCCAACGCCGCCAACGCCGCCAACGCCGCCAACGCCGCCAACGCCGCCAAAACCGACACCGCCAACGCAGCCACCGCCACCGCTACTATGCACCTCGGTCAAGCCCCCTCACTCCTCCCCGCTCAGCCCGTAACTACCCCGTGCCGGTCAGGGAGCTTCATCCTGATCCCCCGCTCCGCTCTGCACTTCCGCCTCGTTTCGCCTGGCCGCCATGTCACTCCTGGTCTCGCCGCTCCGCCGTCACTAGCTCCCTCGCCCCATCTTTACTCTGGACATTGCCTTTCTCCGCCTCATGATTTTCCAGCCTGCTATGCCCCTCCTCCTCGCTAGACCTCCCGGACCCGGCACAGCTCACTGTCCCGCAAGATCTCCAGCCACGCCACATCTCCCCGCCACGACTCATCACGTCACTCGGGAGACCAGTTGCGAGCTTAGAGCTTGACCTGGCTGGGGCAGTGCCCTGGTGGTCGCGGGGAAAACCCGTATCCGGTGTACAGGTCGATGCCAGATATCACGCTATAGACGAAGAGAAAAACCACCCCCTCCCGGAGTGAAAAATACACCGCATTTACGGAATTAAAGTGTATTAATGTGAAACAAAATAAACGACAATCTAATTCTTTTTCTCGACTGTCCCCTTGTTCCACTCCCCCTCCCCGCAGTTCCTCTGCGAACCATCACATCCACCGCAAGCGCTCCGTTCCCCTCCCACTTCTCTCTCCCTCAATTATCTCCTGCGCTCCTCCCAATTGATGTCGGCAAAGGCCTCTGTGCAGTAGCACATTTTACCAAAACATCGATACATCGATGTTTCGATACATCGCTAAAGGGTTTTCAATGTCGATGAAAATGTCGACGAGAAAACATCGATATTCAAAACATCCATGTTTTAATTATAGACTAATAAACATGCTATTTTTCTATCCATTTTTAATTATAGTGCGTAAAAGGGATATGTACTTATGCTTCAGTACAACGGAGCCCTTTTAATACATATTTACATAATAAATACATAATTATTTATCAATAATTAATACTCATTCCAATGTGAACGAATGAAATGTTTACTAGTTACAGATATTCCAGAAATGAAGAAGGACGTACTATCCTGAGATGAGCAAGACGAACTCATAAGTTTGTAACAACAAAGTTATTGTATATTCTTAAAACTGTGGCTAATGTTCAAGGATTAAAAGAATCAATATAACTTTGAAGTTCCTGAGTTTTGTTTAAATTAAAACTTGACGAAAGCACTTCAGTATTTTTTTATTGTTTGGTAACAATTGCTTGTTAGTAGAATGTAAAAATTATTATTGAATGTCAATAATAAAATTAACAATAAAGAACATCGTGTTTTGCTATCGATTTCATGTTTCACTGTTGATTCAGGCAGTGACACGCCTGATATAACATACATTCATAACATGAGCAGCTCCCAAATATCCTCAGATTGCACAGGCGAAATGTGCAGCGTGATAAAGAGGATAATGCAAAACAACGATATTGCTGCGGATTGCTGCTACTCTACAACGTGCTTAAACCCCTTTATTAAAAAAAGAATAAAAGATAAAAAAACATCGATGTTTTTGCCACAAAATTTCCATGTTAAGAAAACATTGAAAGCAAAATATCGATGTTAATATATTGATATTTCTGATGGAAAACATCGATTTTTTTTTTTTTTGACATCCCTAGGTAGGCCTCTTGGCGGTGCGCGACTTGAGCAGTGGTGCCAACGCGAGCGGCGTTCTGCGTATCATGCGGCAAGCGTGCTCAGAAGAGGAATACCTGTGATGCCATGAATGGTTCCAAAATGTCGACCGGCTACAGTTCGTCGGCTCGCTTGGCAACATTGTTCTTCTTCGCCATTATCGTTCTCTGGGAAGCCTAACAGTGACAGATTTTCAACACTAGCTACACAGCTGGGCAAAACTCAATCACACTCTCGAGAAAATTATTAGCGTATTGGTTTAGAGGTGAATTGTCGTTGGCATATAAGTAATTAAAATAATTCAAAACGTTGTCATTGCCAACAATATTGTTTAATTCGACAAGAGTAATCTTCGATTATATTTTGTTTATATTTCTTGTATAATAAAACTGATGATGATGACTAAGCCATTGAAAGCTGCTCTTGTTGATTTAAACAATATTGTTGGCAATGACAACGCCTTGAATTATTTCAAGAATACTAGCGGCCTGCTGCTCTGACCCGCAGTTGTCCGTGGTGTCTCTGATCGTTACTAGGCAAAGGTCGGCGCAGTGTCATTGCAAACCGACCACGCGCAGTACGCCACCCCTTTTGTCATCCTTGTCTCCCTCCTCTCCTCTTTCACTCACACACACACACACACACACACACACACATACATACATACACACTTACACGCATCACACTAATACATCGGAGGCCGAACAGAAACAATGTACTGCTACATTATATGACCCAAGTTTTATTTTGAATGCTCCAATAGTAACACTCCGTCACTAGCGCTGTTGGACAGGGTCAAACACAAGTTTCTTTTCTAGTTAAGAAAGGAATGGTAGCCTTCCGCGAATGAAAACAATGCATTTATTCGTCTAACGGTATTTTAGAAGCGTGTCGATTAACTTATCTCTGTTAGACACCGTGTCACCATACCGTGAAATAAAATCGCTGTGCCTGTTTGACAGAATCCAACATGCAATTCTGGCGTATGGAACGGTTTCCTTGCATACCTCATTTAAATTATGTTTTTCGTAATAAGAGAGAGTTTCAAATGTTCTGTTTATGCATTGCTCTTCGTTATGGTACAAAAACGTAAATGTTAAAAGAACTAGAGAACTAAATAACGCGGACGTTGGACGTAGTCCGGCACGCGAGTATTCGTGTTACGAATGGCCGCGCGAATGACGGAAATATAAAAGCTTCAAATTCGGTTTGTAATTATTTATGTTTCTTTCCATGATGTATTCAATTATAATATAAGCACAGATAAATAAGGAAAGTGTATTCACGATACTAATTAAGAAAGAAAACTTTAAAATGGGGGCGTTGGATCCGTCCAACGCGCGAATACTCGTGTACGAATGGCCGCGCGAATGAAGGACTGTTACGAAAGCTATTCGATATTAAAAAATTTGGATTGTTTTGTGAACACTAATTTTTGTCGACAACTTTTCTGCAATGAACTTACTGTGTGTTAATAACTACAAAATTGATATTAGTTCTTTTGAATAGAGCGACAAAAAGTTATACGAGTGAGTTTAGTTTCATTTGTTTATCAATAACGAAGAATGGAATGGAATATTACAAATGGTATAGCCGAATAAAGAGGTGAAAAGTGCTCCCAAACCAAATCGATGCTCATATGAAAGAGAATAAAATATGCCGTAGATTCACAAAAATCAGCATTCTAGGGGAATTTGTTGCAGAGATACGAGAAACATGTTTTTCAAGTTTTATTTTTTCTCAGTTTCTATTGCATATTTCAGACTGGAAAAAAAATGCAGAGACGGGGGAAAATAGTTGAGTTTTAAGGTATTTTTGTCAATCAATTTTGATGCCAAATTTGTATATAAAAATAATTTTTTTTTTAAAAATTGATTTTCGTCGTGATAACGGAGCCCAGTCTCAGTTTTTTCTCTATAATGTGTCTTAACATTCTATAACATATATTTTTCCAGATTTTTAAACAATGTGGACGATAGTGGAAAAAATTAAAACCAATTTTATCTGTTTAAAAAATTGAAATTCGCTCCAAAATGTGATTGTAATTTTTCATAAATATTTAAACAATTTATGTTAAAAGTATTAAAAGGTCTCATTTATCACGATTTGAAACTTTTTGCAGACAATATTTTTTTAAGTGGAAAGTATTTTATTATCGAAATAAAATTATCAAACCCTTTTTGGATTTTAGATCAATGTATTGTTTATAATGTAATTAAATTACTCAATTTTTAGGTATATTAATCATTCCAAAATTAGGTCATTTGTCAAGGAATGACCCCATTAGCGATTCCGAGTGTCAACTACTTTGGGTCATTAGTCCCAGAGGAAATTGCAAGGTACAGTCGGGAGATGGTAGAGTGCTAAAACATAACATTCGGCTCACTAAAACATAACATTCGGCAATGACTTACACGTCGGCTTGCGTGTTTCCCCATGTATCTCCTCCAGTGGGGTACTCCCCCCAGCCGCGTCAAGCTAAGCCACCGATTGGAGCTCGACATTTATGTTGGCGTGGGGAATATAATTGTGTGTGTGTGTGTGTGTGTGTGTGTGTGTGTGTGTGTGTGTGTGTGTGTGTGTGTGTGTGTGTGTACATGGAGAGGATGAGACAAGGATGAAGAAGGAAATATAGCGCACGGGCGTGACTCATTAATTAGGTTTCTTCCCCCAGCATTCATCTGGTAATGGTCTAAGAAACCATGAAAAAAGACTGATGACAGAAGCTGGCTGCAAGAACTTTCTTCCAGACAGTGATTGAATTCGACCTAGCTAAATGTGGATATACGGGATTTACTTAGTCGTGTAAGGGGTGTGCAGGATGGTAACTTGTCATGCACCCCGGACGTAAATGCACAATATACCCCCTCTTTTTTGTTAATTGATCACAGTGGAGATATTTAGGGCATAAATGATGACATTGACATTTTGTGAGAAATCAGTGTTATTGGTGTTGAAAATGATAAGAAGTATCTCTAGATTGCAAGAATTTTCAAGAATATACAATAATTGACAATATAATTCGCTTGTAAGTTATATGCATCAGAAAGGCTTGCAAGGCTTCTTTCTTGTAGACAGTAGTATCAGATTGCATTTTGCTATTTAACGTGAAATGTCAGTCTATATTATTTACACTCGAACGCCTCTGTTGTAATTGTGAATGGATATTCATGAAAGTGCTTAAGCGGATGAGCATGCCTTACGGCCTAAGCCTCGTCACAAATAGAGACAACTAGTGAACTTCAGCACCAAAAATGCAGCTGAACAAAACCACGCAAAGTGGTTTTCCAAAAAGTAGCACGTACGCTGCTCAAGACAACAAAGAAAATACTCTCCTATAACACTAAAATATATTAAATATTTCAACAGATATACTCTTTAGTAATACTACAATAACATAGTATAGTATTTTTATAGTACAATAATTATTTACATACCAAAAAAATCAAAATATCAGCAGTTCCATGACGCAACAATTGGATTACAAATATTTAATAGGGTCGGGCACTTCATCGGAGCCTTGCTGGCACATGTCATCTGCTATGTCTTATCGAACCGAGTATAATAATTCAGCCGCTATGCGAAGTATGAAAATAGGTGGAATAAAATAATCAAATAGAGTAAAATTTGCTCAATACGGAACGTGCATAATGTGGAAGTCTGCTTATTGTGAACATGAATCGTGGTCGTGTAAAACATGTGTCAATATCTTCGTTAAATGTCCTGGATCTCAAACATCTCACATGTCCATAGGTTGCTGAATTTTCTCTGAATTTCTGCGTTCGTACGAAATTAATAACAGAGATTTCAGATTAATAATACGTGTCTCCAGTTGGGAATCAAACCCTTGGACTACCCGATCAAATCTCGTTATTCCCCATCTACGAAGCTTCATATGCGGTTCGCAAGTCCATACGTTTTGTAAACAGTATGAGCCAAAATAGAAAAAATAAATAAATACAGCATTGCACAATGGATACGACTGCACTGCAATTAAACTCCTCCAGGTTTGAGTCAAGATCACACATGAGTGATCACAATTGAGTCAAGATCTTCAAGTGCATGTAGGTGGTCTTGCGCAATTTCACGGGCACACGCAAGCCCAGTCTGTCAAAAATTACATTAAATTTAATGTAGATTTGCATGTAATGTAGATTTACATAAATTACATTAACTTTATTGTAAGACTGTACATGAATTTAATGTACCTTGTACATTAAAGGGAGGTTAATGCACCTTTACATTAAAATTATTGCTTGAATTAAAATCAAAGTAGATTTAATGTACGACAGTTAACTTAACTTACTTGTGCATATGAAATTTAATTGTACACGTACATTAAAATTACTGAATGGGTACATTAAATTTAATTTACGAACATGAAAATTACTTTCATGTACTTTTACATTAAAAGTGATGCAGAAATTTCTGACAGTGCAATCGTCCTATTGTAATGAAAAACCTGCGTAAGCTCATGTGACCCCTTCACTGGCGTCACCTTGATCTTATGCCCTTGCGCCTGCAAGTGCATCAGACAGACGTCTGAAATACAAGCATTAATTTTTTCAACCTTGTAGGTGTTTTTTGCAATACCACTGATGAACCACCTTGTCTCTGTTAATAAGTAGGCAATGCACTTATGTGATTGTTCTTGAACAAGATTGCTCCATAGCAGTACTCTAACTTGCAGTTCGTGTGCACCAATTTCAAAACTCATGTTCGGTAACACTTGAGACACATGCATATTTATTGCCTCCTATTTGGTTTACAAAGGAGAATTCTAAACCCAATTTATGCAATTAGTCGCTTAAATAATTGAGATTTCCTAAACAGCTTCAAATGCTGAAAATATACACATGGTAAAGGAAATAGCCTAATAATATGTTTAGGAATATAGTATATTCTATTATGGGAAGTACAACAGAGTTATACACAATTCTACAGTGTTTTTGTATGTTGAAATCCTTCACAGCTCAAAAACCGTAAGTTTGGAGCTAAACGTATTTATATTTTTTGCTTGTGATTAAAATAAAACATATCACAAGATAAAACTAGAGGTGCTACAGAATGGCACAGACTTTCTCATTGTAAAGTTTTCTAATTTCCTTAGTGTGGACTGGCTTTACAGGCTTGCCCTATCCCCTTGCTAGCTGCCATCTATCGTCCCCTAAAGCACATTTATTTTGAAATTTTCTCAACTTTTCGGTTTCTTTATAGTCGAACCGAAATATTATTTTACAAATATTAAAGAAAAGTAAAACCTCTTCCTAAATAGCTATTTTCATTGAAAAATTTGAAGCTGTTTTCAAGAAAATGGCGATTAAGCATTACCATAAATGCGAAATTTGAAGCTCGTTTTCACAGAAATCTATTGAGTTTTCGAAAAACTTATTTTAAAATCATTTGAAGCGCTTCCACTCACAAATGTAATAATGTATACAAATCAATGGATACGTGCGTATTAACGGCGTGAGAGACATTTCAAAAAATTACTTTTGTGTAATTTTTTAAAGACACAGACACAGACAAACAGAGAGACAGTTTTGAAAAAAACACTTTTTCGGTATCAGGGAACCCCAAAACGTGTATTTCCGTTAAAATCTCGAAATCAATTTTCCGCAACATTACATAATTTTCTCTATACTACGTGTATTACTCCCGTATATACGTATGTATACGAGAAAGTAAAAATTAATGAATTATGAATTATTTGACATTGCTTGACAGCAATTCTGTTAATTGTGATCATTATAAAATATTATAAAAGATAAACTATGTGCAAAAACGAAAAGTTATGTATATCAAATAAAGCTATGTATAGTTTTCAAGCTATGTCAGTTTTTCATTCTGATGAAACAAAAAGTAATGAATCGCGATAGAATTAGTTGCACAATAGCAGAAAAATATTTATATTTTGCGTAGTTTTTTGCACGATGAAGATCGTGTCTTTTTTTTTTACACAGACTAACAACTCGCTACAAAAGAAGCAATCGTGATTGTGGAAGAAACGGTCATTTCACGTACTTAATATTGAAGTAACTAGTTCCAGTCGCAACCAAAGTGATTTAGTTACATATCCCAAATTCTACAGCAACTAAATCCATAACTTTCTCTGGTGGTTTCTTGTAGGTTATCAACTCAAACCAAGGCGCATTTTCTCATTACGACTGTTTTTGCAACCACTTTCGCAGCATTACGCCTGTGAAGTAAACGCTCAGGGAAGGCCAACCGCTTCCTCGGGATCTGGAGCAGCCACTTACCGCAGGTTACGCAGGCTTGCGCATTAAGAAATCAAATGTGCACATCTATGAATGAGATATAAGGAACCTGGAATTTTAATTTGATGATTGGTAATATTTTTATTGTTCTCAAACATTTCAGTAACAACTATTGTAAAGTTTTTATATGTCTACGAGGTCCCCTTTTCGTCCGAGTTTCCGTTTCTCTGAGCTACTCAGCAAATGTTGAGATAGTCTCTTGCATGGAGACTAAAGAAGCTTTTCTTCGCCCCCTTCTATTACCCACTTACTGGGTAAAACCGCGAAACAAGGGTGAATGTTCACAGAATACTATTATGTAGCTAACAGTTTATAAATTTGCCAGTTGCGTTCGTACTTATGAATATCTGGAAAACTTCACATTTCAGAAACTTCATATTTCAATAGACGTGATTCCCCACTGCCATTTCTGTATGTCATTTCCCGCCATGCCTAACTAATAATGTTTTTTTTACAGAAGCTTAGCGGCGTACAGTTGCAGGTCAACAGCAGAGGATATGCTTCCTGTCATCTTTACCTAAGTCAAGAACTTGAAAATCCTTAAGATGTTCGATGACGGAAGGTCCATACTTATTTCAAGTTTACTAATAGGCATCAGTTACCACATGTACCTTCAGGGCCACATATGCCGCACAATGGCAATGACTAAACGGAGACTCTTTACAACCTCATTTTGCCTCGCGACCCCGTGCACAATGGGAAACGCCCGCTGAGAGCTATCAGGGCCGAAGGCGTTGACCTCGAGGTTGTTTCCATTGAGTCACCTTGCAAACGCCTTATCGTTAACTGTAAAGAACCGCATTACTCAAAACCGTGGATCCCGGAAAATGTGCACCATACGCGAAGACGTAGGAAAAGGAAACATCTTTCATGGAGTAAAAAATAAAAATCTTCCTACGGCGCTACGAGCCTTGTCCTGAGCTCTGCGTGGTCGATATTCCGCCACCAAGGCCATTGGCGTAATGGGTGTATGGGTTGTTGGTTGCTTGGTTAGTGATTCCGGGCGTGTCAACAGCTTAGGCCATTAGTCACATAAGTGTGGTGTTAGTTTTTGCCTCGGGAGATGGTAGTGATCTTCCCCCACTGGATGGCGAGATCCAGCGCCGACCTACCGTCGGTTAGCGGGGTTTCCACTTAACCAGGACTCTTCCACCAGCGGGGCACCGTCCCAGCCGGGACAAGCTACAAGCTCCCGATCAGTCTCCCAGAATATGTGGTAGTGTAGTGCATGTTTGTGTGTGTGGGGAGAGGATAGGACAAGGAAGAGGAAGGAAAGATCTCGGCGGTCCGTGGCCCGTTTGTTAGGGTACTGCTCCGGCATTCGCCTGGTGTTGATCGGAGAAACCACGGAAAACTACCGATCAGAGCAGCCGGTCGCAAGAATTCTCCTCCAGACATCAACTGAATTCGACCTTCCTGAAAAGCTAGTGTCGAAAATCCTGCCATCGTCAGGACTCACACCAAGGACCTCCCGGTCAGAGGCGCTGCAGTGACATCAGTTGATGAACTGAGCTACCGCTCCCGGTGGGCGTATGGGGATCGGCCATGGTAGGAGCCATATGAGCATCGGCCCATCCAGTCCACGGGCTGGGATTGGGAATCAGTTGTGAAAGGGAAGAACGTGCGGTACGAGGCCCATTGTTGAAGGTACTACTTTGGCAGACGATTATAACTGATAGGAGGAAACCACGAAAACTACGGTATGGATAATCTAAGTTGACCAAAGCAAATATCTCCAAAACCGTTTGATGTATCGGAATGCGGTTTCTGCCAGGTTCTTGTGGCTGACAGGGAAAATAACACTTTTGTTTTCCTGTTTGTAACATTTATAATTTTCGAGATGTTGACACAACACTGATAATGGAATGTATATGATTCCACCAGTAGTTTAAAGTTTTGAAAGAGAGAAATAAAATGGAATAATATTTGTTAATATTCGGAAAGAAACTATAGAAAATATACCTTCTACCTTTCCTCAGAAGCCACGTGATTGGCAGCGACCTTCCAGAATACGAAAAGGGTCTATCGTTTGCAGGCGTCTTAGCGCTCCGCTCTCTTGAAAGAAATCGAAATATAAACTTCGTTTTTCAATGCAATTTACTACACACATTTTCCATTGCATTGACTTTATTAAATAACTTCATCTATTTCTGTATTGGCTTAAAGCCTAACAAACGAATTAAGTATCTATTCCGCAATATATACTTAATAATCTTAATATCTATTCCGTAATTGAAACTCGTGCATCCACAAAGGGGCATACAGGCATACGGAGCCTTATGTGCAGACTTGCAACTACATCGCCAACATATGCTGACACAGTTGATGTTTCGTTATCTTGCAAATACTGACGTTTTTAACAATATAAATAACAAGAGCAAGTCAATGAGTTTCTTCGCTTTCATTCTAATTGTTTGTATGCAGATTGTATTGCTTTGCGCACCTACAAGCCTTTAGATGACATCCTTCACTTTGCTTATGGCAACATTCAGCGGCAGCAAATTTTTCTTTAGTGGTTGCGACGTAAACATACACCACTCTCCGTTTTCACAAAAAAAAAAAGAACAGGTTTTCATATTCAATTTTTTTGTGATCTGAATACGTACCAAAATCTTAAATCTTTAGAAGACTTACCGCACAATGTGGGTTCAATGTTTGTTTTTTTCCTTGGCGAAGTGTTTACCAATGGATCGAATCATTCAAAAGTCGTTAAGCAAGTATGGAGAGCGAGAAGAAGCATGGAGGGCAAGATGTTCGGCCCCATCCTAATATTCCGTGCCCTGATTCCGAATAACTGATGAGTGGCTATTGATAAAATGGCAAAAAATGGCACGTTGGTCCGGTTCTGCTTAGGAGAATGCCGAGGTGTAATGCTAGATGAATTTGAAGACATTCAAGACAACGCGCAGACAACCTGCCACCCACTCTCTTCAAAATTTGTATTTTGAGGTGTCGGAGAATCCCGGATTCAGTATCGATCTTGTTGTGTCTAATTACCATCTGTATGACGCACATAAAGACGTTTTACGTGGCCGAATATTTGCCTCCGACCTACAGGTAAGAGAGCAGTTGATACATGGCTTACTGTAGAACGGAAAATACATTTTTCTGAGGGTATCGATAAGCTGGCGCTATGATTAAGTACATTGAAAAACAGTCCCAATGTAAATTTTGTACTGCTGTTGTTGACTTACCGTCTTAAATAACATTATCAATTTTTCAATGCTTTTGTTCTCTGAACCTGTGTAATCGCAAAGAAGACAAAGATTAACGTCTAGTTTTCTAACACGACATTCAAAGTTATATGCAATAAAAATAATATTCTTCCTTAGCTTCAAAGCTAATGTTTCCTTCTGAAGTCGAAGTCTTAATCATATTCTGAGGAAGAGATGTTTACTTCTCAATGTTTACGACGGAATCTTCAAGGTTGCTATCACATGACTGCGACACACTACCTTTTTATTTTATTGATAAAAAGCTACTCCACACTGTTTCAATAAAGATAAATTGTTACAGATGGTGTGTTGCAAATGGCAACAAATGTCAACTTCGGAGAAATCTGATAATAGACGAAAATGTAAATTATAACATTTAACTTTCACAAAAAGCTAACAACCTGCATTAACTCCATACCACATCAAAAATATTGAATGTATTGATTAATGAAATCAATACAGTATACGGTAAACAGAAAAATATTCAAGTTCCGAGTATTTTACGCTACTAATTTTCCTATCTTGCAGTCTCTAAAAGAGAAATCAAATTTCAATTTTCAAATTTCAACAAAAACAACAAGAGAAGAACTTTTCTAACGGTAATAATGACAACGCTGCAAATAATACGAAATACAGTTTTTCTAAACAGTACACACAAGTTTTCTTCACTTTTCTTCTTCAGTGTCTTCTTCATATTAAAAAAGATAATTTAGATACCATTACAAGAATATTAAATTGTGTGACCTAATGTGAAAATAAGGAGTTAGTTATGGAAAACTACTGAAGCATAATAAATTCATTATTTTGTTTGTGTGCAATATTTAATTTCTGAATTAATTAAATAACGACTGGTCACGATGTCAAAATTAGAATATCAATCCATCAAATCTATGTTTTCGGAGATGAATCTCGTAAAATCAATGGATTTTCAAGGCCAATAAAATCCTTCTGATGATTTTTAACAGTAGGGTAGTTCAATGTCGCAAATTTCAGTACGTAAAACAATTTCAAACCTACACAATGCTTCAGAGCAAAATCCTCGAAACGTTCATTGCTCTAGTAATACTTCTGTTTTCAACTAAATGGCATAGTGGCGACAGAGCTGTTCCTACGACAGCAACTTCTAAATTATGTCGTGCACGTACCACATACAGCTAACAAAATAAATTGAGGTACCAAGTTTCAACGTATGCATTTTGGCAATATTCTCCTCCTCAGCCTTCCACCATCGACAAGACCTTTGGACCTTGTGCTCTGCCATCTGGATTTCAAAAAACGGCAGTTTTTAACATTCCCAATCCTGCCTACCATGTTTTGGAACCTGATTTAGGTACTACTGAATACCTGATGATTTTTGTCATCACCCCGGAGTCGGGACGGTTCCCTTTTTAGTTTCCCCTGCCATATGGCTCACCATCACTCGCGATACCAAACCCGAACTGGGAACCACCTAGACGAATGCGGATGGCGTGCCCTGTCCGTCTAGCCACTGCGACCGTCTTGGCTCTAAGGCCTCATTCACAATGCAAACTTAAACGTAACGTAAGCCGTAAACTTAATGCAGTAAACTTTTCACGTAAAAACTAGCATTCACAATGGCAAACGTAAGCTGGAACGTAGGTTTTGCCTGAACCAATCAGAATTCAACATACTGATCGATTCGTTGCTAGCATTTTTTTCGACTCTCCTATCGATTTCGCCTTTTGCATTTGCGAGCAAATGTTGCGCCCCTACCTATTGAGGTTATATGCGAGCAGTGAGCTTTAAATTGTGTACCGCAAACTCCACAAACTTCTCTGCTCTACCTTTCGACTATACACACCAATACACACGCATAAACAAAAATCGATCTGGAGTCGACCTTCCTTCTCGCGGATTTTGTTGTGCATTTGTTTTTTTTTCATGCTGCTCTCTGATTGGTCTTCGGTAGAATTTCGACGTAAACTTAAACGTAGAAGCTTGGAGCTTGCGAGCTCTTAAGTTTACGTCTTACGTCTACGTTTACGTCAAGGCATTGTGAATGATCTCGCTTTATAACCCATTTCTAGGTTTTGTGGCTACGTTACGGTTACGTTTAAGTTTGAATTGTGAATGAGGCCTAACGACGGGGGTATCGACGAGAAACTCGGGACGCCGAGTGGACGTTCCGCGTCAGGTACTTTCGTTGCAGTGTTGCTTCCTGCATCTCTTGCAGGTTCTGGGGCCTAAAGCCCTTAAGTTTGGACACCAGCAGCTCATTCGGTATTTTTTCACCCCCGCCCAAGCACATGAATCCTTTACATCAGTATCCATACATCAATAAATCGAAAGGGAACCTCCTAGAGACTGAGGATTTCCAATAATTTTTTCAACAATTGTCAATTAAAGACATTGACAATTGATGTCAACTCATCATCACAGATAAATCGGCTCGTGAGCCAAGATGAGAGGCGGTTGCAATGTGGATAGAAGGATGTAAGCATGAGTCACGCATAACTGTCAGGTTGAAAGTTTTCAGTTGAAAATTCGTAAATACTTCGGGAGTAAGATTCGGTTGTGCCATTCCCGAGTTCATTCAGATATTTTAGTTTTTTGAGTTACTGTACACGGAGCTCCTGTGACATTTTCAAAATTTTCAGCAAAATGGCTGCAAGTTTTCTTTATTTTTATAAAATAAATGAAAGTATTTATAAAAATGGAATAGTTCTGATTTTCATTCAAAACAAAGAAATTTTGAAAATGGCAAACGTTGAAGTTTATTTTCGAGCCTGTCAAGCCTACACCTCTTCTGTAAAGCCAGATAGTTCTTTCTCAAAGCAATTCCTTCCCCAAATGTAGATCTTTAAATTATGTCATGCTCATTTTAAAAAAATATGAACAGTTAGCGAGTGATAACTAGGTACGAGGTACAGACGTTTCGAAAGGCCGGATTCAAAATCCCACTAGTGTAATAAGAAATATAAAAACAACCAAGCAAATTCTTACATTCAAAAAACACTTTTATCTTCCTGAAATACTTCTGAAAAGGGGCCAACAACTCCGAATTTTTCAAACACAATAAATTATTTTCATAAACCCTCCACGAATAAAAGACAATGTGAGATATAAGTAAAAACCAAAATGGTAATTAAATTATACATTAAGTAATTATCAAGGAAGTAAAAAAGTAATTTAATATGTAAAAAATATCGTATACTCATGAAAAAAATGATGATGTTGATAATGATGTAGTTGCCATAGCTACCTTAGAATCCGTATGTGTTAGCTCCAATCACCATCTACAAAACATCTTTCCATTACACCTCTTATATTTCTAGACATGTATCTGTAAATAATATTCTGTTGCTCATTTACGTGCTTACTCGGGCCAGCTGTTGTTGGACAAACAATGCCTATACTTGTCCAATCCTTTTAAATCGACAATAATCTTACACGGAAACCCATTCTCCGCTGATTTCAATATTCTTAACTCCATTATTGTTAATCTAAAGCACATTCGGCAAAAAAATCATTTCTACAGCTTTTTACTTTGACTTCGTAAATTTGTCGTCTCCTCCAGTCCTACAACACAGAGAATTTTGTTGCATTGTAAATTCTCGTTTGATTCTTTTTTATTTCTAAAACTATTACTGTTGTCTGTCGGTTGCTCTCGCTCATACCATTCTACGTGATATTGCTTCCTATTAACGGCCCCAGACAGATTCCTTACTCTGAAACACTGGTAAACTTTTTTTAAATTTTGTATTTTGTGGTTCCCCATCCTCACATCGGTTCCTGTTCTCCCAAGTTCGAGACAGATTTACACATACTAATTACAAGCCCCTTTTGTGTGTTAATAAAACAATTTATTTATTTATTTATTTATTTATTTATTTATTTATTTTACGTCAAAAAACAGTTGAAACTGCGTATGACGTGCTATGGGGAGAAGTGAATTCTGTGCACATTTTCAAAATTCTGTGATCCCTACACTAAGTCATATACTATATGAATTTTGAAAAAAAAAGCTCTCATGTAATAAAATCTATTTTCAAGGATAAATAAGCAATAAATTTTGGGCTCTTATCCATGATGTCCTTCGTCAAGGAATAATACTTCCTGCCGCAACAACCTGGAAACGATAATTTGAATAACTATCTTTCCCAATGAATTCTAAAAGGCGTGCACAGATAATGAAGTTACATTTATACAATTTACATTACACAATCAATAAAAATATTTAAAAGATATCGGCTAAGTTTCCTTCAGAAGCTTGGTACTGTTACAATCTTATTTTAAAATCTCATTTTTCGATTTTTAGTAGAAATTAGAAATTTGTAATCATACCGGCTCAATTGGCAGGTAGCCGAAACCGGTTGCCACTGACTAGGTGAACCAGAATGTTGTAAAAGCAAATGGTGTTCTGTACATGAGAAAGCATTTAACGATACCAGTCAAAAGCCCCTGCAAATGAAATAACTAACTTGACCAGTGTTTACAGGTTCTTCCGAACTAATTATGCATTTAAAATGTATATCTTGTCATTTTCTTTCACTGCAAGTGAAGAAAGAGTTCGCAAACATTTCAATCCTCAAAGCTGTTCTGCGTGGGAGGGCCAGAAAATGAACGAAAATCTAATAAAAGTGCCAATAACTGTGATGATCAGCAGTAATGAAACGTAGGATTTTTAGGCATATGTTTATTTTTATGTTCTGACCCTAAATATTAAAAATTATAATACTTTCATTGACTGTACGATATTTCCGAACCTACGTTTTCTGTGCCTAAAATTTCATATTCACTATTAGAGTCTAAAGTGCCTATACGTCAGTTAATTATCCCATTTTGAACTTTTTAACTAACGTGGCTCTATACTAGATTCTTTTGTAGTTAAATAATTTTAAAAAGAAAAAATACTTTTAGCTTTATTTTTTCTGAGGTTGTCATTCCTAACAGTTTTAGTTCTTTTAATCGCTAGTGATTGATTCAAACTACAATCCAGCTTACTCGGTTAGGTTTACTTCGTGAACCTTCTTTCAAGTTTTTCTAATCTTTAAATTATTCTATTCTTTATCTGAGTTCCATGATTCTGTCAACATTCTGGCAATTAACATTTTCCTCTCCTCTCAGTCTGCGAGTGAGGCTTTTAAGCTCTCGGCTGCCCAGGTAACGTGTCATTAAGTGCCATTTAAATTATAGCGCCAATAAAGTATGAAGTAATAGTGCCAACAAAAGTGCTAATTAAACAGTCTAAAATAAAATAAAATAAATATTTAAAAGTCAATTTCCTCTTAGATTATTATTATTATTATTATTATTATTATTATTATTATTATTATTATTATCATTATCATTATCATTATCATTATCATTATCATTATCATTATCAGTGTACCCGCTCGAGAACTCTCACGTGTTAAACCCCTATTTTTCCATTTCCATGTTAAGCCTGTAAATTATCTTTTTCCTCTTATCTTCCGTCATTTGTTCATATGACACCTTGTAATTGATACGCTTGTGTAATTGATAATATAATACGCTTGTGAATACAAACTATTCCTATTTAACTTTATTACCGAGCAAAGAGGTACACACCTGTAATTTAATCGCATAGAATATCAACTAATTGCTTTAATTTCACGTAGTTCCAGATTCTACAGGTTCTGAACAGGTGGGATAGAATCGAGAAGCGTCGAACCAGCAAAAATGTAATAAAATGTTTAAGAAGATCTTATCCTTAAGATTACGGTGTGAGAAACGTTTCTCTGAGGCCGTTGGCCTCTGCTTCAGAGTGACAGAGTGTTGCTTCAGAGTGACAGAGAGACTTGATTTATTGATGATTTATTGATGTGGGTACAGGAAGCGAATACAGCTGCAAAATTGATGGCCTGAAATTTCTACCCTAGTGAATATAGGAAATTTATTTGCATCCCCTACATAGGCCCTGTATCTGAACGCATTGGCAAATGCTTAAAAAAACATAATATATCGCTATCACACAAAACATCAAACTCTCTTCAATCTTTATTCCCCGGTTCAAAAACACCTATCCCCCCCAGTGAAAGGATTGGCATCTATTACCTATCTTGCAATAACTGTGATTCTGCCTACGTCTACCTGCCACAGGCAGAAAATTTTCTGTTAAAATAAAAGAACATATGAGATGTTGGAAACAAAATATTCGAGATTCTTCCACATTTGCTGATCATCTAATTCAATCTAACCATTCTTTTGACCCTAATAAAAACATTAAAATACTTCACTTAATCAACAAAGGCAAAAAATGAACATATTAGAAAATTTAGAAATTTTAAATCTCTTAAAAAATCCTAATTTTTCTATTTTGAATGAACGTTCCTTAATTAAAAGCAGTCCCATATTAAATATTTTTATTGACTAGCCCTCCAAACATTCTTTTGACCTTTATTTCTAAATTATCCTTCACTAAGTCATATATCAAATTTGTACATTGAGGAAATCAAATTTTTTTAAAACTTTTAATACAACCTTGAATGTACATTCCTTAAAAAACATTGTCATTTTATTTCTATTTTCTTGACCACCCCAACTGTCTTCAAGTACAACCTTAAAATTAAAAATAAATATTATATATATATATATATATATATATATATATATATATATATATATATATATTGAGACGAGCTCGAATATACGCCCTGGTAACGGACCGGACCATATATAAAAATTCCCAAAATACCGTCTTCGGCAGTTCGCTAATTTGAACGCGGCGCGAGAACCCCGTCACTGTCTGACGTCGGCCGCGGCCGCGTCGAGCGAAACGCTTGTCCACGAATAAGAAATTCGAAAGATAAGCTTGGGAACGAGATCTTGTGATTGGCCGGTATCCGAAAAACGAGGGAAGCCAACGGCAAGAACGGCAAGAATTTTTTTCCGTTGAAAGTTGTAGGGGTCTCAGAAAAATCTCGGAGGAGGACGGATCGCTGCGGAACGCGTCTCACAAATCACGTAAAAACCGTTATAAGGGACGGTTAGTGAAGAGAAACCGGTCGCGAGTCGCTAGCAGTGAACTTCACGCGAGATTGTTTCATCCGAATACGGGAAGAGAACGAACATTGTACTCATTTTTTGTTGATAACTCACAACGGAAAAGAAACGTGTATCAGTGGGAGCGAATTATGTGAATTCAGTGAGGGCTGAATCGGACTCTTTTCCGGCGTACGCCGAACAATTTTCTGCATCGCCGCTACGTCACATCACCGAAGCAAGGAGACAAGGCGATAACCATTCCTGAAAACACCGCCAGAGAAGCATTTGTGTTGGGGAAGGAAGACGGGCGCAGAGGCGAGGCCGAGGCACTTCCCGGCCGAGAAAATTGGTACGGAGACGCAGCGGAAGGAGGGGCGGAGGATCGTGGAAGCCAGGCTACCCCGACGCGTCGCCAGCACGAGCCGTCGCGGCCAGCGCAGTGAGAGCCCCGGAGGTCGCGTAGGGCGCGATCGTCACGTCCCCAAACGCCGAGGCGCCAAGGCGCCGCTCGCAGCACTCGACTAGGCCAGTTCACGTAAAACCCCATTGAAGAAGCGTGAGTACCCGTGCGACAGACGGTTGCAGAAACGAAAGAAATGTAATTGAACGACGCTAAACCACACTGTTTGTTTCTTAAAAGCTTTCAAATATTAGGTATTTCAAGCCACATTTGTGAACGTTGATGTGTGGAACTCTTGAATGAAAGCCATGTTAAGAACAAAAATGATTAATTCACTTTAAACAAGTCACCCAATTAATTAAGTGTTAAAAAGGGGTGTTGTAAATAGTTTGATTAATTTTGCTCTGTGTCGAGTTTTGTTTAAGAAGTAGTGATTGAAGTGTATTATGGATTAATAACCATTTGTCAGGAATGAAAGCAATTCAGAGTAGGAAGGTTCAACTTTCTATTCTTTGGGTCCTTAAGACCAAGGCATGCCTGCACCAAATGGTGTATAAAGTACAATTCATTAAATGAATGATGAAATAAGGTGATTTATTGTGAAGAGAGGTAGCAATAATTACTCCGAATATTCATTTCCGAGCACGAAGGTCGCGTTCTGTACGTGATTGTTTGTCAAGGGCTATTTTTGTTGAATTTGTGTGTGTGTGTTTTTTTTTGTTTTTGTCATTCCTTGATTGTAGAATATACAGCCTTGTATGCCAGAGCCACAAGTGTTTTGCTTTGAGTACAAACCTGCCCGTATTCTCCACCCAGGTGCATTTTCAGGCATAAGCCTCATCCAGGCAAGCGATTCGAAACAACTCGAGAGGTCTGACGTCGGGACGGCAGTGGACTGTCGAACGACGCCGGTAACGCCCACGCGATCTCACACATCCTTAGGGCTAACGACTCCTTATCGCAACAGAGTTGTATTATGCGCGGCGCGTCGGAGGGAAGGCCACGACGTGTGTTCCGTCGCAAAATATATATATATATATATATATATATATATATATATATATATATATATATATATAGTGACATACCAATATGTGGGTCATTTTTATTAAATGTTATTTGTCGTTAATGAGTGGAAATGCTAGGGTTATTAAATAGGAATATGGCGCCTTAGCAACGGTGCCCAAGTTATTGTCAAGATAAATAAATATTCATCTGGCATTGAAAGTGACGCAGTGGCTAGTGAGATTTTAAAACGATTTGGGGATTGATTGGAGAGAGCAACGATAGTTTACTACTGCGGAAGTATGCCTGATTTTTTTAGACAAAACAGTAGAAATGGGAAGCCGAGGTCTGGAGGGCTGAGCAGTATAAAAAAATACATATTCTGTCATATGTCGTGACGCAGTGCGGGTCGCTCGCGGATAGATAATTTGTGTAATTGGAACTTGTAATTTTTCATGAGATTGAGAAACGTTGGACTCCGAATAATTTAGTGTGTTAGAAGTATAACTCGTTATGTTTCGCGAGGGAGTTCTACTAATTATTTAACTGAGAGAATTTCGAACGTCCACAAACAGTTTGGACTTTATTTTTACAACACGCGGAAATTAGAACTTGTGAGAAGTCGTATATGATAGGACTCGGAAATATTCTGGACAAGTAATTAATTTGTGGAACTTTAAAACACTTCCGCTGTGTAATCGTAACGAACTGGGTATTATTTTTGCAAGTCAATCGACCTAGACCTACGAATATTTGAAGTGGTGGGGATCAGTGGCTCGGCAACGTTCGCGTGGAAGAACAGGAGAGAAGAACGCGGTACTTCGACTCTGGAATTCGCATCAACGGGGAGAAGAGAAGATGGTACTTCGTGGCGACGTCGATCAAGAGCGCACGAAGTATAGTGCAGTATAAGGGTTCGAACAAGGTCATGACCAAAGGACAGTCTTTCTGTTTCAATAAGCAATAAATCCTAAGTTTCTTTTTGAAAGGAAAAAAAACGATTTTCATTGGCCAATTCGAACTAATAAGTAGCTAGATAAAATATTGTTTTCCGGATTCCTCGCCACTCTGTATGGATGGCAGATCGGGTAATCGGCTATCAATAGGTAATTGCGATTATTTCAGGCGAAACCCATCGACCCAGCTAGCGGGACAATATTTAGTTTTCTTTGAAGCAATAATAGTTAAAAATATTATCGTAACCTTTTTCCTGGCGCCCATGTTAACATAAATTCGGAAACGGGATACGACGAAATGCCCAATAATTGTGAGCAGTTTGTGGGCTCCCTATATATATATATATATATATATATATATATATATATATATATATATATATATAGAGAGAGAGAGAGAGAGAGAGAGAGAGAGAGAGAGAGAGAGAGAGAGAGATGTGTGTATCCATCCCATTATTAAATAGCAGTCTATTTTTAACCTTTTATGACTTTCACCTTCTTCTCTTTCAGTTCCCCTCTCCCCCCTCCACCACTATTGAGTGAGCTTCCACTTCTCACCATTTTACAAGATGGCGGCCACCCTAATAGTACATCACTGGATCTTATCTGGTTTTATTTTAAATGTTTAGTTGTTATCCACGTTGCTTGGACAGCACGTTATTTCAATGTTCTTTATTTTTCAAAATTGTATCATTGTATTATTAATTTTACTTCTTTTGTCTGTTTTATTATTTATACCACTTTTCCTCTTTATGCTAATCATTCTAATTTTCCTTTTTGTTAGAGACCCACTGAGGATGGGAAAATATTGTTCCCGAAAGTTACTTTGGGCATAAAATAAATATATATTAATTTTTATTATTGTGGTTTGATTATCCCCATACCTATAATGGATTAATAATATAATATAGCCATAATTATGTTATATTATATTATTATATTGCTATATTATTATTATTATTATATTATATTATTATATTATATTATAATTATATTATATAATATTATATTATATATTAATTTTTATTATTGTGGTTTGATTATCCCCATACCTATAATGGATTACCAAAAGATAATGGCTACCACCACGGAATTTAATAAGTACACAAACAAGTCAATAAAATAAAAAGAAACTATCAAAGTAATAAGCACATTAGGGAGCAAAGGGAATTGTGTATCGGAAATGTAAGGGTAGAAGCGATGGTGCGGACGATCTTCTGTGCCGCTGTTTGATTTAGGGTGCTGAGGAGGCCAAACACTGGAAGGAGAATGCGTGACGTCCGCGCCAAGAAATAAATAAATAGTTTAAAAAAGTCGGATGGATTAGCAAGTACTCAGCTTCTGACGGCAGGTTTTTCCCCCTTCAGAGGTTTTTTCTTCAGCCGTACCTTATGGTCTCTTGTCCGCGGCTTTGATGCGATGGAGAGAGCATTTGGAGTAAATACCAGAATTCGAAAGGTTAGAACGCGGTAGGAGGTAGGTATCGTAATGGCTTAAAGGACTTCGGCCTAGCCACATAGCATCAAGTTATCTAATTTGTCTGTAACAATTACCTATTAAATAAAAAATGAGTGAGAGAGAGAGGGGGGGGGAGGGAAAGAGAGTCACTACTGATTTATACATTATTTCATATTCACACTATAAACTGCATACACTATTTCATGCACTTTTTAATTTCCTACTCAATTTCACTTCATGTACTTGAATTTATATTGAGTTTTCTTGTTGATCCATATGCTCCTATTTTGAGTAAGACGGTGGCAACGCAGAAACTCACAAGATGCCCTTGAGACGCTGTCAAAGAAAATGGAAAAAAATCACAAATTTCACTAAAAGACACAATAGTAAAAAATAAGACAAACTACAAATACTAAAAACATATTAACACAGAATAGGATGGAGAAAGCGAAGGAGACCGAGGATTGGTTGGTTGGTTGGTTGGTTGGTTGGTAGTGATTCCGGGTGCGTCAACTACAGATGTTATTAGTCCCGTAAGTGTAGTGTATGTTTCTCTCGGGAGATGGCGGTCATCTCCCCCAGCAAGATCCGGCGCCGACCTAAAGACCTACGGGGTTTCCCTTAACCAGGTATCTTCCACCTTCGGGGCACCGCCCCAGCCGCAACAAGCTCTAAGCTCCCGACCGGTCTCTCAGTATGTGCGGTAGTGTAGTGCATATAACGGTGTGTAAGGGATGAGGATAGGACAAGGAATGGGTCGGAAAGATAGTGCCCGGTCCGTAGCCCGTTTGTTACGGTACTGCTCCAGCATTCGCCTGGTGTCGATCGGAGAAACCACGGACATTTACCGACCAAAGCAGCCGGCCGATAAAATTGTCCTCCTGACAGCGACTGAATTCGATCCAGCTGTGTAGCTAGTGTCGAAAATCCTGCCACCGCCGGGACCGGGATCTACAATCTATGTTATACACAAATAATCATTAAACATGATACAAGCAATTAGCATGTCAGTTGAGGTTTCGGTGAAGGTATCCTAGAGATATATCTCATCTTCTTCTTAAGTCTATTGCAAAACAATACTACTTAGTAACCTTGTTTGGGAATTGGAGTTAACTGTTATGTTCGATTGGGTAACTAATTTAAGAATCTGTAATTGAGTTGTAATCTGTTAAACGGTGGGTTTCTTCGCAATTATCTAGGAAGTTGACGGCTATGGGGATTTTGGTGGTTTTCATGACGTTGATGATAGTTCGAGCATTTTGTTTTAATTCTTTCCAAGATTGTCGGCATTATTATGTATCTGTGTAGCGTTGTGTTTGAGATAAACCACGGTGCAATCATTCTTAGCGTTTTTGATTGGAATCTCTGAGTAATTGTATTCTTTGCCGTGCCCCAAATTTCGGGATTAGGATTATTATTATTTCGTTGAAGATGAACTTGTTTTCTAGTGAAAGACTTGAATGAGATCCTTGTAGTCTTCTTACTTGCAGTTGGAAGTGTTTGTTTCTGACTAATATGGATTTCCAGGTAAGTCGTTTGTCTCGATGAATTCCTAAATATTTCACGTTTTCAGTCTGCATTGTTTAATTATTAATATTTACCGTAGAACATTTTTGACTTCTCAAGGTAAAATATTTGTGAGCTAATTTGTTTTCATTTATTTCTATTTTTTACTTGCCGATGAATTCTTCAATAAAATATCTACGAATATACTGAACACTAAATAAATTTTAATGCACATTGCATCATTTAAGGATACATCTAGACGCCGCAAGTGGAAGGATTTTGAACCTCCAAATCCATCAAGAAATAACATACGTATTACCTATTTTTTGCAATAAAACTTAAATTAGCAGTGGTATTTATTTGCTCGTTAATTCGGTGTAAATATTACATGAAAAATATCAAGCGTAGAGTACCTGCTACAAACGTTTTTACACGAAGCGAGGAGGTTCTATTCTTTCAGTTCCTTCTCGATCGGGTTGATTACTTCTGGTTTCCAGCAATCAAGAAAGCGAAATACGAGACAGAGACATTTGACTGATGAGATGTTCCATAATGATCAAATTATTGTATGAAACGTACGCTCAAGATCATTTCATTGTAGTCTCATAATGCTATAATGTTATTTCATAACATTATAGTATCAAATGTAATACACTTCCTTCATTACATCATGCATAATTTTTTGGTAAAACTTATCCCTTTCCTCGTAGAATTAATTCCAAATTTCCTAAAGATAAATTTCATCCTCCGGAATTTTCTTTTCTTTTACTTCTTTCCAATTCTTTGCATTTTACAACATTTTTCTTCT